>JABCUB010000296.1:0-10127 GCA_013282895.1 Eriosoma lanigerum | reverse complement strand
TTGGGAGGAGAAAAAAAGGGTTTCTGTTATTTTAAATTTTTTAATTTTGTGATAACTAATTAAGTTTTGATTGTAAGGTTATGAAACTTTTTTTAAATATTAACAAAGGCAGTATACAAGTAAGGTAAAATTTTGGAATGAATTATTAGTATAGTATATTGTAATATATTGAGTTTCGCTTAGAAACGTATTTTTAATGCAATATCATTGCATTCAAATCTTAAGTAAACTAAACAACTAATTTCTCCGAGGACCGAAGGGCGAAAGAGAAACATCCGCAGTCGATATACTCACTTTTTTACATATTAACATTTACAACATTCTATATGTCAATTACATTATAATAAAATACTTACATTTTTTGTAAATTATATCATTGTAAATTAATACATTATGATATACAAAAATCCATCCTCCTATTACTGTAAAATACAAATATTTGTTTTCAACTAACTTAGAATTTAATGATTATGCATAAAATTGGAATTTTGTTAACTATATAGGTATTATTAATTATCTAGATTCCATTGATTGGTTCAATTCATTAAATGATAAGTGTAATACTAATAATAATATAGATTTTCAGTATTTTCATATAAACACAGCAATTACTAATTTTATACCAAAAATACGTAGACATAAATTATCTTACCTTATATGGTTTAGTAATGAATTAAAAATCTTAATCAATCAAAAACAAATTTTTCATTTTACTTTTAAAACTCTACAATCACCTTAATCTTACTTAATTTTTTCTAATCTTTGAGCTAAATGTAAAGATATTAGATATCGAGATTATAAATTATATATAAATAGAATTCAAAACAACAAAATAGGTATTTAGTAAGAAATAATAAATATATATTAACTTTTACTATAAAAAAATAGTTAAAACATGTTAGTTGATTTAACTATATTTAATATTTTTATAATAATGTAATAATAAGGTACTTATATCATAAATACTGTTAAAAACTACTGTTAGGTATTAATTGCCGAAATAATAAAATATTAATTATTATATACAACGACGTTTGAAAAATACGATTATTCAAAAAACATAAAATTATTAAAATATTAAAGTTGAAATTTATCGAATATTTCTGATGAAAATAAAAACTATTTGTCATCGATTTATTTTGTCATTTTATGAAAACTCATTTAATTTAATAATTTACATAACTTAATCCGATTAATTACCTAACTAATTATTTTAAAATAATCGGATTTTAAAACCAGCACGTATAAATTTTTAAAAAAATTAAACATAGATGACATTATATGTTTCGAAGTTTGAAGTATACTAGCATATAGCTGGATTACAATAAATAGGTACATTTAGAGACCAATCAAATATCTAATAGTTATTTATTTAGGCTTTTTATGTACAATGTTATCCGTCTTTGCTGTCTTAGCATCACGGTTGTAGATAGACGGTAGGTAGACGGTTTCTATATACAACCGTGCTCAGCAGTCAGAAGTATACACAAAATATTTTTATATTATGTGAAAAATTATTACTTTGCGTATTGCTCTATCTGGATCAAGAGATGCCATGAAATCGTCTTTACCGCTCTCAATATTACACTCATTGTCACCGTTATAAATATTACGATCATTATTATTATCGTCATCATCATCATCGTCGCTGTTGTAGTTATTGTCATCGTCTCTATCATCGCTATTATTATCAATACCATCATTATCGTTGTTTTCTTTTTCTCCACTTTCATCTTCCCTATCATTTTCTTCATAATTACTACTATCTTCTTCTATGTCTTCTTCTCTAACTACATTGTATGTAGAAGGCAAATTATCTGGACAGCTTATTATAGAATAGAGTTTAATCTTTTTATTGGAAACCCAATCGGCTGATGGCGTCATTGGTCGTTTAAATACCATAATTCCGAGTAATGGCATAATAATACAGTATAGATATAAAATAGGGAAAATAAAAATGCAGTACTAACGATTAATATTTTTTATTTCGTAAAAAATGTAAAAACCTATACGTGATGTCTTAGGGCGCAGTGAAACAATCGGAAGGTAAATCTTGTTTATTGACAAATTTCGTTAGAAATTATATGTTGCGAAGAGACCGATTAAATCCAAGAAATAAATAAAACCGAGAAAATTAAACGTAGAGCCTACTCATAATATTAATTCGTGTCATTAATTAAACAATAGCGACATATTTTGAGTCAGAACAGTAATAATAATTATTTTTAATGTGTGTTTATTTTTCTCCGCAGATTACAACAAAATAATATTAATTTGCCGTCTACTTTTACATTTATCTTATTATATTTTGTAATAAAGGAATTATGATTTTATTTAATAATTTATGAATTTACAAGAAAATAAGACGAGAGAATAATTACGAGATACAGATGACATCAGTAAATCAATAAATAGATTTTATTTGAATTAATTAAATGAAGCAAAGAGTAATAATAATAAACTTTAATTGTTGCTTCTTTTTTTACAGGTAACTTTGTAATTAATGTAAATAGTGTAAATAATAGCTAATAAATCACTTTTATTTTACAGAGAAACCAAACTGATTATGTTTCTGGTCCCAAGTGGAATAGACTGGGATCAACATACAATGACCTGATGTAAAATATAAACTATATACAAATATCGATTCCAAATTTTAGCTGTTTTACCTCTACAGATGCAATCATTTTAATTTAATTTATTACTTTACCTGTGAATTCCTGGATTAAATGTGTCGTTTATAAATTATAATAATATTTCGCTACACTTCCTTAAATTTAGATTCTACGTGAAACGAGAAATACATTGGTTATACAATAATGTATTTTTTTTTGTCTGAAGACACTTTTTCAGATAAACATAATGGTCCATAACTATACATAATTGGCAAAATTACGGTTTCCGTTATTTTAAATTATTTTGATCGTATAGGGACCTGAAAATTTTTTTGAGTATTCACATAGGTATTTTACAGTAGATAAATTAAGAAATGATAGGTTGATTTTTTGATTAAGTAGGTATAGAGTTTTAGAATTTTTCCAAAATTGTTTAATATTATATTCAATTTTGGGTTTAACGGTTTAAAAATTGTATAAAATCCTATTCAAATATTACTTTATCTATTTACAAAATATTTCTCAATCTTTTTTAAAAGCTTCTTAAAAAAATATACTCGTCTTTCTATTCTAATATAGGTAGAAAGTCATACATAATAAAAGCATTAAATGCATAAAAGATTAATGAAATATAAAAACATTTTTTATTTAAAACCATCAAATTTGACAATAATACTAGACATGCACTTTAACAAAATATAAATAATAAGCTTTTTTAAATTTTATTCATACAATGCCGCAACTAGCCGTGAAACCAGGAGTGCATAGCGTCTCACGTGAGGATTAAAAAGCCTTTAAATAAATGAATATTATATCAAAATAATAGTCCGCATCCGGTTACCGCATAACTTAATTGCCGGACTGTATTTATACCTTCTATATATAGGTAATAATTGTTATGACACAGTAAAATATTTAGGATTACCTATGGCACGGAACCTTGGCCCTAATATACATATTCAGATAATCTGTTGTAAGTCTTTTAAACTTTTTGGTTTCATAAATCGTGAGGCTACAAATTTTTACTTAGTTAAAACTTTTTTTGTTTCTTAGTCCGTCCCATCCATGAGTATAGAACCATCTTTTGGGACCTGTTTACCACTTCTGTATGTAGCATGCTAAAAAGAGTTTAAAGAAAATTTGCTGCTTATAAATTAAACAAATCTTGTCTACCTCACGATTACATACCAATCTAAAGCCTTTTTTCCTGTTTATAATTTAATTACATAAAATATGTACCTCTAAATTTCTGTTTTTAATGGTTTCAGTAATCAGTTTGTCTCTTTCTATTCTATATTGTATGTGTTCATGTTCAAGGTCTTTTCTTAAAATTTTATTTTCCTCTGCCAAATTTTTATTTTCTTTTTCTGTAGGCTTTAAAAATTCGACTTCCATAGTCCTTAAGTCTTTTAACTTTAATTCTATTCGATAGTCATTTCTATTATACAAAAAACGAATAGTATACAATTAATAGTACTGTAAATATTCATTTATAATGATATTAACTCTTTTAATTGTTGATTTAAATGGTAGATTCTACTTTTATAAAAAAATTTTTCTCTTACACCTAAAACAAACATTATTCTTTACAAGCATGTTAAATATAATATAAATAAAGTTTATTTATAATTATCATTTAACGTTCAAATAATATTGTACGAATATAATAAAAAAAATTATTATAGAAAATAATTTATTAATTTAACATATTATTGATTGTCATATACGCAATAATAATTTCTTATTTTATTCGTGCTTGGTGAACATAATTGTCATATGGTAACAGCTATTTTATTAATCTTAATCCTAATTAGTACACTGAAGGTCATACTATATAATTATAATTTAATTATATATTATAACAATAACTACAATGAATAAATAAAGTTTAATATCAGAATAAAAATTATTTGTTAATCAAATAAAATAGTATAATGTAAATCAGCAGTGTATTTATGTTGTTGGAAAGGGTAGATCGAATAATTTTAAAAACACCAATAATAAAAAAAGAAAACAAATTGCTATGAATCATTTTTTTTTTTTTTTTTATAAATCATTTTCTACCTTTTTGGATTTTGCACTATAATGTATTGTAACGGTACTGTTCGTCTAGTGAACGTCCGTCGATAGATTTGACTAGTGGAATCCTGAGGATATAGTTGGCTAAGCTATCTCTGCACTAGGAAATCTAAAGTTCTCTATTTAATTTATATAGCCCCACAGAGACTCCCAGGCCTCGTATTTAATCTCAGTTCAAATAAGTAAACTCTCAATTTAGCAACACAATTGAATATATATATTTAGCAACGAAATACCTATGTAATTATATATATATATATATATATATATATATATATATATAAATTATACACCTAATATCTGGATCCAAGCGATTGACCAATGGAAATCCGAATGACAGGCGGAGATGACGCGCACAGACAACAATTATTTAAATAAAATATAAAATAATTTAAGTATAAAATTATAATTTAAACCTCGCGCAATTACGGTAATAAGTCGACTCTCGTATTTATTTGTTTATATTATTCTCGTGTTGTATATTGCGTCATCCCACTTGTCATACGTACTGGGAACGGGCGGTTAAGAATTTATGCCTACTTGGCAAAAATTGGAGCAGCCGTTCGGGTCGCATAATGTGACAGTAACAGTATACAGATACATAACACGTTTATTTTGATTTTTTTGCAATTTTTTTTTATATTATAAAACATTGTGTAGGAGGTGGGGAGGTTTGGCTTCATGAAAGCTTCTATAAAAAAATCTTAAAAAATTGCTAAATGCGCTTCTCATGTACATTCATATATACGTATAATGTATATATATAAATGTCATACGTTATACTCATATGTCTTATCAATTTATAATAAACTAATTTGTTTTAATATTACCAATATATTTATCATCTCTATCTATCACTCCACAATTACATATCACTGATTCTTGATCCAAAATTGGGTGCTTCAGGTGTTTATTATTACCCTATTAATATATTAATTTAAAGCAGTTATTACATATCAATTTGTACCAATATTAACATTATTTTATGTTCCTATACTGCACAAACCTAAAAAAATAAAGCACACTTAGAAATATTGCAAAAGTGGCGGAAAAGTTCGTATCTGTTTGCTGAAGTCCAAATAAATCGGTTTATATCAAGTAGTATGTACTACGCTCGATTTATTTGGGTACGTCGTATAAGTATTTGTATCTTAATACTTCGTATAACCAATAAACGCCAAAAGATGCAAAACCGACAAAAAATGTACGCACACTTGAAAATATTGCAAAAGTGACGGAAAAGTACGTATCAGTCTGCTGAACTCCAAATAAATCGGTTTATATCAAGTAGTATGTACTACCAGAGTATTTCGTTCCATCGTCCGAATCATCATGGAAGTCATCGGGCGAAGCACTTTTACTGCAAATGGCCACGGAGGCTGCGTGAGTTCTATTTCTAATAGAGATGTGACGGTGTAGTTTTGATTGGCCCAATTATTTAACGCCAATTTTAAATAATTAATAATTTACTTTTATGATTGTACTATAATATATGATATGATATATGAATAGGTTGGGTATCCAATATTCAAACTATCTTAAATCATGTTAATTAAAATTTTTTTTTTCATTATGATTACTTATTGAACATGGCAACTCTGGAAAATATTGATAATTTTAAACAATTGTTAATTTTTTATTAAAATTTATTGAATAAAATTCATTTAAAATTAATTATTCAATTATGATATGAGCAATATAATAAAAATATACGTATAGATATATAAAAATTTAATACATAATTAATACTTAAATTTTCGTCAAATCATATTTTCCGATACTTAAAATTAATAACTTCGTTTTTTATTGGCCATACCTCGTACATCATTATAAATTTTTATTACTTAGATCAAAAATAACTTACTATTTAAAATATTGCAAATAAATATGTAATTATTAATATTAAATTATTATACAATTATTAATTGTAAATAACCTAACCTAACTTGTTTTTCCCCACATTTTTCCATTTCTACTTCCCAGCAGTCAATTACTGCATAATGCACATAGTCTATACGTCTTATCAATTATTATTGTATACGTCTAGTTAATACCTATATTACTTGTATAGTATGCGAAAAGGATCGTCGATCAACACCAATAAATGATTAATATTATTGGGATACCATTAATGTGTGTAAAATGTACATTTTCTACGATTTGTTTTTTTTATTTTTTATTATTAAACCAAAGGAATTTTTTTATGAGTATTGGTTGAATTTTCCTTAAATGTAAACTAATTGACCACTGGGTGTGTAGGTACAAATTAAAGTAGGTAAGTAAATTAATTAAGTTGTACATTCTGGAGATCAAACAATATCAAAAAAATAATAATAATCTTCGTGATGGATTACCAATATCATTGACTATTCGTTATGACTTAATGATTAACAAATGTAATTAAACGTTATACCATACAATTTATACCATTATCAATTATCGAATACTTAACGTATTATATACACATATATAATTTGTGACTAAATTAAAAATTCAATTACAGAAAACCTGATAAAAATTTTAACTGGATACGGTACAGATCATTTAGGATACCATTGTACCAATAAGAATAGTACAACAATACTAAGTAAGTAAGTACAAAGTTATCTATACGTCAACTAGTATTATATACGTATATATATTGCAATAAAATCTAGAATACGTTTTATATTAATTTTAAAAAGTATTGATATTAGCTTACAATTGTCTTGCACCCAATTTTTCGCGCCCAAGTGTCGGCATACCGGCCTAATTGGCCAATCCGGCTCTAGAGACAAAGCACCGACATGTTACTGTTCTGCACTAAACTTTTACCCCCTCTTAAATTAATTACTACCAAAGCCACCTATGCATTAAAGATTAATTAGTTCAATATATTTTATATATTGTGTTTCAAATAATTAATAATAATAAAAAAAAGTGTATTATTTATAAGGATGGGCCGATACCACTTTTTACCGATACCCGATCTTCCAATAAATGCAACCGATATTAAACCGATAATCGATAAATTAAAAAATTTATATTTTATTAATAAAATTATATTTCACTATAACAGAATTACACTTAACAAAAAAAAGCAATGACTAGAATTGAAATTTAAGTTATAATGAGTACATATTGTCTATAAACGAGTATAGTCGACTGTAGATATAGTGATAATATATTACCTAAAATGCCTAAAATAAATAATATTATTAATAATAAAATGTTTAACTGTGACTGCGGTCTTGTGTCATTTGCTGCCTTATTAATAATACACTATTTTTAGTTTAACTACCCATATTTTGTGATGTTATTAATAATGATATTGTTTGTACTAGTGGTTTTTTTTCGGTATCGGTTCAAATATCGGTTTTAGGATCGGCCCACCCCTAATTATATATACATAATACCAAACAGTTTCCATCGCGGACAAAGGATAAAATATTTGGTAGTCGATTCTTTGCATTACTCCTTCGCCCCTTCGATGATCCGGATGATTAGTGGTGGAATGCTTTGTCGTATTTATCGTTATTCAGGAACATTTCATTATCTCTCACTATTCACCAATATCAATACAATTATTTCTTGTTATTGTGTTATGTAATGTTTAAATCATAATGTTTAAACAAAAAAAGACAGAAAATTGAACCCGAATCTTGGCCCGCCAAATAGTTTTTTTTTTTTTTTATGGACTTCGGTAAAAAGGGTTAGTTACCACTGGTATAAAAGGTACTTGTCTATACAGTAAAATTTGTGAATATAATATTCACTTAATAATATGATCAGTGTCATAACTTCTAGATCTACTGATTAATATTGTAATATAATTGCGGTCCCAATTTATTAAAAGTACCGGAATACGAGATATATCAGACGCGATCTAACTTATCTGTTTACCTTAGCGCTTAATGATGCAACGACATCTACCCATAACGTTCCTAGCGACGGCAGATTGTGGTAGTGCAAGAGAATTGCATCTAGTTGCTATTTTATTGAACTCATTTTGCAAACTGCACGATGAACCATACCATATATGTTCTATGTTATGTTTTATTATAAACTAATATACCTACGATTACAAGAAAAATATCAAATTTTAATAAAATATTGTATTAAATAATATAAATCTAAATTAATAAAAATACAGTTATTAGTTAACGAAGATTAATATCATAGAATAAATGAAAAAGACAATTTGTATTTTTTATAATTTGTCACTATCTTATAAAAACCATGAACATTTACCACAAAATAAAGGAATATACATCTAATTTTGTGCTATTACAGTTTTAATACTCTACATTTATTATATTCTGTAGTTAATTATCAAAACATGCTTTATACTACCAACTAGTGGGCTGAAATAAAACTCGCATGTTATATTTTTGGCGAGCATTATATTAAATTGAGATTTCGGTGATAGAAGAATATTAACCGCTTTCAGTGAAGAGACGAGTTTAATAGGGATCCCTTTTATAGGGGAAAATCGCCCTCCATGAACCATTCATTTTTAAAAATTTCAAACTTGTTCGATGTGCGTAAGTAGTTGAAATTGTATATCTACTATTTATTTTCGTACATTTTATTTAATACATATAATTGTTATAGTATAAATGATTTATTATATTAAATGTTATTACCAATCGTTATTGTTATCGTCCTCCTTAAGTTGAATTAAAATTTGTGTTATAGATATAAAAATATTTAAGTCTCCTCCTCCCTTAGCGTTCGATAAAATCTACCCCTGTTTCATTGGACATAGATGCGTTTACAGCAGTCTATAAAAAAATGATAAACTACCGAGATATATTACCATGACGTGTATATTATATCCAAGAAAACAAACATCAATTTTAAATATTTTATAAATTAAAATTAGAAAAATGTGAACGTTCTATTTGATATTATACACTCTGTAGAATTCTAATGAAGGACATTTTTTTTCAATTTTAAACTTATTTTTATTTTTCTCATTTTAAATATTTCATAAAATGTTAAAACCCTACTACTATGACGGCGTGATGTGTAGGCAATATTGGTACTCGGCTGAATACGTGAACAAAATTCGACTATCCTAACCGAAACGAACTAAATTAGGCTAAGGTTTTTATTACTATAAATTAATTAATATTAATTATGGAATCAAATTATATGTTTTTAACTACTTCCGAATAATGCATTTCTTTATAGCTGGATCATTATCTATAATAATATATAATAATTATATAATAGGTTTATAATTCTAATTCTTATTATTATTTACTGTTATTAAATATTTATAATTAAAAAAAAAAAAACTTTATAAGATTAATTATATAATTGTAATCAATATTGTTTTGTTTCTCGAGCTTTTCTTTCTAAGCTTACTTTAACATATGCCAAGTGTGTTTAATAAGTTTAATTATATCTTGTTCTGGTGAATTTTTAAATACATACATGTTTCTAATT
>JABCUB010000295.1:0-10178 GCA_013282895.1 Eriosoma lanigerum | reverse complement strand
ATTTTCGTTGGATATTAATTTAAATACTTGTAAGAAAAAGGCGTGAGTTAGGATTTTCAGTGAATTTTATAAGTAGGTGGAATAGAGTAAATTTAAGACTCAAAATTTTCAACCTATAAAATTCCAAACTACACATAATATTAAACATTTTAGGAAAAACGTTCCAAGCTTTAAATTTTGTCCTAAAACAGACCAATCCATTGCATAAGTTTGCTACGTGTGTATATTACATTAGGGGTAACTTTTAAAAATATATATGCTTGTGAGGGATTAAGGAATAAAGAATGTCGAGATATTATTATTTTTTTTACATTATCTAAACTATAAGTCTGTGTTTGCATATGTTTATACTTAATACAAGAACAATGTTTTATACTTCACAACAAATGAATGTACATGAAAAATAATGTATACAATTTGTTGCAATAAATTCTAACACGACAATTAACTTATGTTAAATAATTACATTGTAGTATAACATATTTTATACGCAATTTGCTTTATTAGGAAAAACAATATGTAAATATTCAAAAAGTCTATGTTTTTTTTTTATGGCCAAATGTGGACGTTATAGGCTTACGTGAATGTTTATATTTCATATAAACATTTTATTTACATATACCTACTTTATATATATATCTATGTTTACGTTTCTATAAAGGTACTATTATTATTTATTATAAATAAGTGATAGAAAATTGTGAACATTAAATCATCAATAATGAAATATATTTATATGGGTGAATGCGTAATAGTAATATTTTACAAGTTTCAATTTCAAGACTTGTTTTACGACTCTTAACGTTTGTATTGTAGTTATTTCCTATATTACAATTTTTTTTTAATAATCATTTATCAATATGGGCCAAGTAAAAAAATCATAAATACATTTATATTTTGTATATGATAAACAAAAAATGAAGTAACATGTAAAACATGTGAATGTAAAATTAAAGTTAAAAAATAAAATTGAGAACCGGTTAAAACAGGTATTAACTGATACCAGAACCGAAACCTTGATATTAAAATTTAAAAAACCTAAATCGGAAGCGGAAGCGTTTTTTAAATTTTTTATAAAACCGTACCGAATGTTGGAACCGATAAAAGCATTAAGGTTCTAGTCTCTGATAACAACTATGGTTTATGCCGGGTACGAACGTTGGATCTACAATATTAAATATGAATTATATGTTTTCTTACCTAGATAAATTTTGGGTTATCTTTGTACAACACTGATTATAATTCAGATTTGAATGCAACGATATTACATTCTAAAATACGATTCTGAGGAAAATTCAATAGAATACAATATATTAATATTAAATGATAAATGATAATACATTTTAAAATTTTACAAATGTTGTAGATTACCAATAACAAATCTGCTTTTAACTTTTTTTTATTTAAATTTAATTAGTTATCACGAAGTAAAAAAAATAAAATAACAGGGACCGTAATTTTGCCGATTTTCCGCAATTGTTTGGTAGTATCTCTTTTCTCAAGGAATAAATTTTGAGAATTTGGAAAAATGAGCTGAATAAAGTACCAACAAAATATACCTACTGGTTATGCTTTTTCAATCATTGGCCGGTATAATCCAATGTTCAATAGTCACTTGGCATTCATCATATCATTATAACAGTTATTATAATAATTAAGTAATTATTCAGATAAGAATTATATTTTAATTTATTCCATAATACGTTCAGATTTTTTTTCAATTAAGTTGTGTATATATCTGTTAAAATAAAGTGTTAAATATAATATTATTATAATATGTATTTAATAGTACGAATAGGCAAAGGAGTTGGGGGCCAAGATAAAGTACTTATGTAAAGTCTATCTTAGTAAAATATAAATAAATATGTAATCTGAAATATATTCATATATTAAATATATGTCTTATTTATAAATATGTACATTTTTCTTTTCTAATAATATTGAAGAATAATTATCTTAATTATGCATTCATATTTACATTAACTTATCTATATAAGATATTATTTCAAAATGTTATTTATCAGATTAATCAGACAGGTAGTCAAGTTTTTATTTAAGGTGAGGGGGAGTATCAAATAAAAACGTTTTCGAATAATTTCACTTATTTATTTATTACTAATTAATTATTCACGTAATTTTATGTCTACGCACAAACATTTTCGGGTAGCTTGAACCTCATGGATCCTTCTAGATACATCACTGAGTATTAGTATTAGCCATTACTAGAGTAGAGGTCTTAAAGCATTTAGCATTTGCATATTTATTTTAAACAGTCAAAAAACAGCTAAGTAGAAATTTAGTATTTTGTATGTTAAGACATAACAAAATATGAAATTTAATTTTACTTATAAATTAATATTTTAGATTCTTATTACTTTTAATGCATAATTTAAATTTTGTATACTTTTGATACACATTTCTTGAATTTTTTAAAAATAATATAAAAAAAGTATTAGAATCGAATGTAGAAAGGAATGTATTGTTTCTACAAAGATGTTTTAGATTCTTAACGAAGCTAAGAATGTATTGGTTTTACAAAGATGTTTTTTTTTTCGATGTATGAAAACACTTTTTCGGTGTACTTTTTTTAATGGTCTGATTACCACAATTAGAGTATGCTTTCGATAGCAAATCGTGTCTAGTTGGTACATTGTTTAGCTTATTTTTCGAATTTCTCAAAAGGTTTTCCTTAGGAGGGGAAAATCTACCAAAAAATGGTGGAAAATCGGAAAAATTACGGTTTCTATTAATTTAAATTTTAAATTTCGTGATAACTAATTGAGTTTTAATCGTAGGGACTTGAAAATTTTTCAGTATTAACATAAGTAATATAAAAGTGTGGTATAATTTTGGAACGGATCGGTTGATTATTTAGCCAAATATAGAGCTTTGAACTTTTTTCCAAAAATGTTTAATATTTCCGGCAATTTTTGGTTTATCGCTTTGAAAATTTTGTCGAAGTATAATCGTGTACTACTTAATCTTTTTACAAAATATTTTGAAAATTGTGACTGACAATTTTTTTTATAGGCTTTTAAAGTTAACATTCCCGAAAATCGGCAAAATAACAGTTTCATTATTTTAATATTTTTAATTTCGTGATAACCAATTGAGTTTTGATATTGTAGGGACATGAAATTTTTTTTGAGTATCAACATAAGTGTTCTACATTATAGAAAAAAATGTTTGAAACGATTAGTTGATTAGTCTGACTAAGTATTGAGCTTATAACTATATTCAAAAAATGTTAAATATTTCCTGTAATTTTTGGTTTTTTGATTTGAAAATTTTATCAGAGTATAATCATGTACTACTCAATATTTACAAAATATTTTTAAGATCGTGACTGACAATTTTTCTCGTAAGATATAAAGCTAAACAACCGAAAATCGGCAAAATTACGGATTCTGTTTTTTAAAACTTTTCATTCTGTGATATCTAATTAGGTTTTGATTGTAGAAATTTGAAATTTTTTTTAAGTATTCACATAAGTGTTCTTTATTAAAGAAAAAAAAATAGAATGTATTGGTTTTACAAAGATTTTTTTTTTTTTTGATGTATGAAAACACTTTTTCGGGTAGAAATAATGGTCCGATTACCACAAGTAGGGTTTGCTTTCGGTAGCAAATCATGTCTAGTTGGTACTTTATTTGGCTTATTTTTCGAATTTATCTAAAGTTTTTCCCTAGGAGGAGAAAAACTACCAAAAAATGGCAAAAAATTGGCAAAATTACAATTTTTTTAAATTTTTTATTTCATGATAACTAACTGAAGTTTTATCGTAGGAACTTGAAAATTTTTTTTGAGTACTAATAAAGGTAATATTTACGTTTATTAAAATTTTGAAGGTTTGTTTTTTGGCACAATATAGCGCTTTGAATTTTTTCCATAAATGTTTAATATTAACTGCAATTCTTAGTTTACCAATATGAAATTTTTATGGAAGACTACTCATATACTATTTAATCTATTTACAAAATATTTTGAAATTCGTGATTGACAATTTTTATCATGAAATGATAACTCCTTAAATATGGATCATAGGGATTTGAAATTTATTTTGCATATTTACATATGCAATTTACATTCGTGGTAAATTTTGGAATGGATTATCAGTATAATATATTGCAATATATTGAGATCCGCTCACAATAGTATTTTCTAATGTAATATCATTGCATTCAAATTTTAATTTATCTCTCTCCACTAATTTATCCAAGGACCGAAGGGACGAAGGAGGATCGTCCACAATCGAACTTTCCACTTTTTCAAATATAAAATAATTAACATTTAAAACTATTCCAAAATTTATCCAGGGTTTCTCGGTGTCTCCCGCCCCCCCCCCCCCACGTTTCTACTGTCTCTGGATATGTATATTGAAATATTTTTAATTTTTCATTTAGTTTGTAATTTGTATTATAAACCAGTTTAAAAATCCTTAGTGACATTTATACCAAATAAAAATATTTTTAATTAAACAATTGTTTAAATTACAAAACTAATTAAAAATGTAAAATTACTATTATTATTATGTAATATTGTTTGGGAGAATTTCACGCGTTAGGTAAATGCTTTAAAAAATACTAATTAAATACTTTGATTAATTCAATACTTTGAAGATCAATTAATTTAATATGAATACTTATAATAGAAAGGAAATTATTTTATTAAAATATGTTGTTGTAATATATATTATATACCTCATGTATTAGTATTTAAACTTATTTATATGCTTTAAAAATCTATTTTAGTATTTAAAAAATTATGTAAGTATAACTTTTCATTGGTGTTCATTTAATAATTGAATGTATTTAATTTTATCAACTTGTTAAATTATAAATAATTATAATAGAATTTGCATTAGATATGAAATTAAAATAAAAATGTTTTAGTTTAAGGTACTGGGAAAGTTTAATTATAATATAATGAGTTTACGTGCACCAGTATTATTAACTTGGGTTGTCAATTTTTAGGTATATTTATAATTACTAAACAACTGCAGTTTAGTTTTAAATAGAATATGTATTATATTATATTACTTTATAATCTGTTACAAATAGTATTACATTGTACTAGAACAATTAGAACCGCACACGACACACATCACTGTCGAACGGTGAAACTATAATTAAAATGATGTTCGGCAGTTGTACTTATTATTAATCATGTTTCATATAACAATCTCTAAAATCAGAACAATATATTTAATTTGCATCAAAAATTTTAATGATTAAATGTTTAAATAATTATCTCGACATGAAGCATGCTAGATTCTAAACGTTTCCCATTCGTCCATTCAGTCCTTGGTGTAATAAGTAAGGAGAATGTTATCGTATTGTATATGATCATTAAGATTTGAATGAAATACAACGCATTCGAAAAAAACAAATCTGAGAGAAACCTAGTCCGATATACAATAAACTGATAATATTTATATTTAAAGATGTTCTTTGTTTATCAAATAAAGTGTGACAGAAAAATTGTCCATTATGAAAAAATGGAATTCAAATTGGTCAAAGATGTAAATTCTGTGAATACAATTTTTTTTGAGAATTTCAATTATTGACTTATATAAAGTAACACCTAGAAAAAATTCAGTATTTTAAAGTATTTTCCGCGCTAATGAATGTCTTGAATGTTGAACGTTTCCGAGAATACTATTTTGTCCTCTATTTGCTGATTTCCATATAAGATTACCTATATGTGACTAGTCCAAAAAGTGGTCAACCAAAATGGACGATATAATAATAATTGATTGAGTAATTGTGGCTTGTAATTGTTCTCATCATTAAATGCTAGTCTCCTGTCGATATTTCCGTCATTGAATGGTGTAGTCACATTTCCCTAATTTCTAAAACTCTATCGCGTTGTATGTTATTATTTATTTCTTACTTTAATATATCGTATGATTGAACTATTAGAGTTATAAAATAAAATATCTGTGACATTGGTAATGCACCTGTATTAAATTGCATTAAAAGTATTATAGAACATGTAATTTATATTATATTTAAGTTCGGATTATACATATTTTTATTTTTATTTTATCCATACAGATAGAAACATGTTTTAATACGTTTAACTTTGTACATTATAAGACCATTATGATAATTTTATTAATATAACTAAAATAATTTAATTTTTGTTAATTGAAATATTTTTTTTTTTTTTTTTTTGATAAACTGATTAAAATTATCAATTGCAGTACCCAAAAAAGGTATGTTTATAGTTAAAATATTTTGAAATAACTTGTTGTTTGTTTTATTTATTATTAGGCAGATAAATTAAACATAAACTGAATATTCGTATTTAAAATAAAATTTATTTAATCTAAACCAACTAAAATATAAATTATATAAATAGTTAGGTAGTCATACCTAACTATCTTCATTGTTGTCAAACTAAAATAGTATAGCAATTACACAATATTTATACGTATATAAAATAATTTTTAATGATTAAATGTTTAAATAATTATCTCAACATGATTAAAGAAGCATGCTAGATTCTAAACGTTTCCCATTCGTCCATTCAGTCCTTGGTGTAATAAGTAAGGCGAATGTTATCGTATTGTATATGATCATTAAGATTTGAATGAAATACAACGCATTCGAAAAAAACAAATCTGAGAGAAACCTAGTCCGATATACAATAAACTGATAATATTTATATTTAAAGATGTTCTTTGTTTATCAAATAAAGTGTGACAGAAAAATTGTCCATTATGAAAATATGGAATTCAAATTGGTCAAAGATGTAAATTCTGTGAATACAATTTTTTTTGAGAATTTCAATTATTGACTTATATAAAAAAACACCTAGAAAAAATTCAGTATTTTAAAGTGTTGTCCGCGCTAATGAATGTCTGGAATGTTGAACGTTTCCGAGAATACTATTTTGTCCTCTATTTGCTGATTTCCATATAAGATTACCTATATGTGATTAGTCCAAAAAGTGATCAACCAAAATGGACGATATAATAATAGTTGATTGAGTAATTGTGGCTTGTAATTGTTCTCATCATTAAATGTTAGTCTCCTGTCGATATTTCCGTCGTTGAATGGTGTAGTCACATTTCCCTAATTTCTAAAACTCTATCGCGTTGTATGTTATTATTTATTTCTTACTTTAATATACTCGATAACTGAACTATTAGAGTTGTAAAAAAATTAACCTATGACATTGGTAATGCACGTGTATTAAATTACATTAAAAGTATTATGGAACATATGATTTGTATAATATTTAAGTTCGGATTATACATATTCTTATTTTAACTTTATCCATACTGATAATAATATGTTTTAACGCGTATATCATTGTAAATTATAAGTACATTATGATATCTCTATTAATTAAGAATTTTTTTAATCTAAAATGACTACCATATAAATTACATAACTTGGAATTCATCATTATCAATAAATAAAAACACATAATATAAATTAAAATGGTATAGAAATTACATAATATTTATATGTTTATAAAATAACTTCTAAAATATATTTTCGATTTTATGTGACGTGAGAAATGTATTGGTATTACAATGATGTTTTATATTTTATGTTTTAAAACATTTTTTAGTAGACTTAATTATCAGATTACCAAAAGTAGGGTATGCACTCTGTAGCAAATTTCATCTTGTTGGTAATTTTTCAGCTCATTTTTCAAATCACTCAATTTTTTTTCCTGTAAAACTAGTAAATAATGACAGTAAATATGCAATATTACGAAATGTTTTATTGGAACAGAATGGATTTTTGTCCAACTAAGTATTAAGCAATGCAACTTTTTCCATAATTGTTTAGAAATAACTGCATTTATGCATCCTAAGTTCATCGGTTTGAAATAAGTATAGAAGCTTACTCATATAATTCTCAATCTATTTAAATAATGTTTCGAAAATTAAAAGCTAATTCTTTTCTTATAGGTCATTAAACATAAATATTTTATATCGATGTTTGACTTTTGTTTTTTTGAAAATCTTATTAAGTTTCGTCTTCGCTTAAAAATAAGTAATGACTGTCCTATCTAAACTAAGGTATAATAGATTCCGTAGCAATTTTCATTTAGTTGATACTTTATACGGATTATTTTTTGAATATCTCAAATACCTCTTATTGAGAAATTAAAAACTAGCAAAAACTAACATAAAAATATTATAATTCACGGAAATCGTTTTTTCGACGAAATTGATTTTAAAATTTTTATGATATTGAACGTAGGAACTTAAAATTTGTGGAGTATTTTTATAGTTAGTTAACATGAGTGGTAACCTTTTGGAATAGTTTATTAGTATATTATATTGTATGATATTGAGTTTCCTCCTGAATCGTATTTTTTAATGCAATATCATTGCATAACAATCTAAATTTAAATAAAATACTAATTTCTCCGAGGAGCGATAGGTCAAACAAGGAACGTATAGGATCAACCGTTCCGCTTTTAATTAATAAAACTAAAATTATTTTGTTTTTATGATTTACAAAATCTTTTTTTAAACTGTTTTAATTTACCTATTGCAGCTACCCATGAATGTAAGTTTATTAATAAATAATTTTCGAATAATTGTTATTTGTATTACTTATTATTACGTGAATATTTTAAACTAAAACTGAATTTTCGTATTAAAAATGGAATTTTTAATCTAAAATAACTACCATATAAATTATACAACTAGGTTATCATTTTTAATAAAAAAAAATCTATAATGAAAAGGAATGTGCAATTACACAATATATATATAAGGGTGGGTCATTTTTTTTTTTCATTTTTTTATGGGCACAGCGAAAAAAGGGTGCTAAATCGAAGTAAAATTACACCTGTCAAATTGTATTTAATTCAAAGATATCTAACTGCCTCCGGATTGTAGTTAAAGTTTCACTTTTTTAATACTTGGATTCGTCCGGAAAAATATTACCTTTTTACTATAAAAATAAAATTGTTATGTTTATTATCGTTGATGACATTTTCGGGAAAATTACTTGTAATTCAAAACAAAATTAAGTTAAAACTAAACCCCTACGACGTACAAATATATAATACCAATACGTGTCGGCCGTACGTCACATATTATCTACAAGATTATTATCGGCTGACATGTGCCTTGCGTTTTTATAATAATATAAAGTCTAAGATAATATACCAGTAACAATTTATACTCGGCGATTAGACTTTTATATGTGTTTTGTATTAATCGATTATCGGTACCGCCATAGATATTTAGTGGTGAAGTTGTGTTGTTACCGTTTACCGATCACGCGTTTGAAGTATGGACCGTAGTCGTAATGCTTGAAAATGTCCCTTATTTGGTGAAACATGTGACATTAAAAATAATATGTTGCCAATATACGAAGATGTTATGAAGATTTAAGATTGGATCCGGTGCAAAACTAAATATGAAAAGGAAACTAAAAAACAACCAACGTACTAGGAGTTAGAAACCATAGTCGTTGCAAGAGTTGAAAGCATATGGATAAAAGCTTCTATTCCTATCGTCGAACAAAAACAAGTTAATGCAATGTTTGAAGCATATCATTTAAAATACAAAAATCTACTCAAATTTTATCCTAAAATACCAGATAAAAAATTGGAAGAGTTTCGTCAGAGTAGTAAAGCCCTGTTTCATATTTCGACATGCAAGTGTAAAGATATCAACAAGTGTATTTGTCCTAGGATAAAAAAAAACCTATGAGGGAACAGAACTTTTTAATCGAACAACGCACTACGAGGAAAATGGTTATTAGAACAGTAGACATTAATACGACAAATCAAATGATAAATACAATGAAAAGAAATTTAGCGAGGGAAAAATTGTAGTGTAATACTCAAAAATAAAATACAGAAATGCTCAATATTTCAATTTCTTCTACATCTAGTGAGAAATTATAATGAAGCAAAAAAATAACGAAAAACATCATAATTCACGGAAATCGTTTTATCGACGAAATTGAATTTAGATTACTAACGATTTAAAACGTAGGTACTTAAAACCAATGGAGTTTTTTTATAGTTAGTTACATAAAAGGTAACCTTTTGGAACGGTTTCATAGAATATTACATTGCATTATATTGCGTTTCTTTCTGAATCGTTTTTCCTAATGCAATATAATTGTATTAAAATCCCTATTAAAATAAAACATTAATTTCTTCAAGCACCAATGGGAAGAACAACGAAC
>JABCUB010000293.1:0-10198 GCA_013282895.1 Eriosoma lanigerum | reverse complement strand
CCATATTTCATGTGCATTTTGAACTACTCGATACAATTTTATACTCGCCAATGCATTCCCCGCACAAATTAACGTATACTTGTTTATTTCATTAAAATCATTTAAGAAGTACTTAATATTTATTGCAATGACAAATACTGATGTTATAAGAAAAATTAATTGAAAAACACATATACATTTATGCACATTGAAACCAAACACTTTTTGACCATTTGAATTTGCCATTTGTGAAATACCTGTGATTCGTATAAGCAGCGTATTTATCGTTACATTATTTTCATTATTTGCCAACACCATTATTGTAATTGTTGGATAAAAACTCATAATTTCTATTAAAAAACATTAATTATTATTATTAAATAGTGAGAAAAAAATACAAGATATATATATATATATAATATTTTTTTCTTAATAAACATTATTTTAAACTCAACATTTATTGAGAAAACAAATATAATATTACTTAATTATCTTAATAATTTACTACTCTTTTATAACCAAAAAACACAATTTAAAAAAATTCAAATTAACATACAACTAACTATAAAAAAAAAATAATTAATGTAACATAAAATGTGGTTTATCATAATTTCGATTACAATACTATATTTTTTATTTAATGTCATATTTAAAAACATTATAAAAATTTAAATATATATTTAAATCTGAAGAGGTGCATTTATTTAACGTTACAAATTAAAGTATGTTATATTTTAAAAATGAAGTACCTAATTAAGTAATATTATTTGATTTTTCTTAAAAAATTCCTATGTTCTAGATAATGTTTTAATATTGTACTAACCCAGAAATTCATTGAATACAAATTAGTAATATTATAATAATTTATATTCATAAATAAATTCGATGATGTTTAAGATTATAATATTATTATTAAAAATATTGTGTGTCATTGCAATATAATTATTGTCAACTGTAAATTATTAGTACTAAATACAAATGTAATATAACTATTTTATATTTCTATTGTAAAATCATAGAAAGATTAGTCTGAAAACTAACTGAAAATAATACGAAGAAATATATTAAATAAATCTAAAATAGAAAAATCGATTTAAAATTATAGTTAATAACTGTTTGTTCATTTCATTATGAATAAATGAATATCATAGAATATAAATTAAATTATATACGTATATAAAATATATTTTATAAAACCATACTAGCATACTAACATTATATTAATATTAATACTGATGTATATTTCAATATCGTAATATTCAACGTTTAATCCATTTAACGTAAAACACTCATTACTCGAAAAGTATTAACTTTTTCTAACTTTTTTTTTTTTGATAATTTTAAAATTTACCTTATTCTAGAGTACTGGTTTAATTTCATATTTTTAACCCTTTTTTTGGTCTACCCTAAATAATTATCAACTTTCGATATTTTAATGGCAACCCCCATTTTTAATTTCAGAAATGAATGAAGATACGATTACAATTAATTTTAGCATTTAAATAGTTTTTTGTCAGCTGTTTGATCAGAATAATCTCTTAAAGTGGACTCTTTTTGGGAGACGCAATTATTTTTAAATAAATATTTTTAACTTATTTTTAAATCAGTAGCCATTACTACAATGGAGAAGTGCGCTGGTGCAACAATCGTAAAATATTATTACGAACTAAGAGAAAGCAATAAAATACGTTATTCTTATGATGGTAATACAATAATATTATTATCATGCATGTATTTAGAATTTTGATGTTGTCAATTATTCCCTACGTAAATATATTATAGTTACGATTTCTAAATATGTATTATACTCGGTAATATAAAATATACACCACAGTACCAGACTTTAGTTAAAAGTAAATTCCAACTTAAAAATAATTTTCTGCTGTACGTATCTAACTCTTTACATTCGGAATTAAATGTTATTCGTGGTTTTTTTATCTTTAAACCAAATAAAGTAATAGGTAATTACATAATACATTTTAATAAGTGGTATATTAATTAATTTATTAATAAACAATTAATTGAACAACACAAAATAAACCAAGATTTTTACTCAAGTCATTAATATGTTTTATAAGATTCATTCGAATTTGTTTACCTATTTATGGTATAGTCTTCTGATGTTTGTAAATCAATCTGTAATTACCATCTACCTACAATTTAACAATTTACCAAAAAAGTAATATTATGGTACAATAGTAATACAATTATTTTAATTATTTACGCTTATAAATTTAATTTCAGTTTATGCAATTAAATATTGATATAATTCAACGTTTTTTTTGTCTTTTGATAATTTATCCAAAGTTCCAGGACGACCTTGCTTAATAATAACAAGTAGAAAGTTATTCGTTAACTGAATCAAATTCATGTTAATCATTTATTTGAACTGAAAAAGAATAACAATATAAAGTTGTTCAGGGAAAAATGAAAATTATATTTTGCTTTTTTAATTAAATTGAAACTAAGTAAGAAATTAAACGTATAATAGTATATATATATTAATAATTAATATCCTATGGCATATGTTATAATCTAATTTAAATAATTTTATTTTTAATAATTTTTAAAATAATTAATTATGAAGTATGATATAGTATTAATATGGACCAACAGTACTTATAATGTGTTCGTACTATTCCAAGAAGCTTAACAAGCATAAATAAATTTGAAAAATGTATAAATGGAAAATCAACTTATTAATTCCTTTCCTAATGGAAAATATTCCGATGAATTAATTGTATAATTCAAAATAATCAAATAATTTGTCTTTTAATAATAATACATAGAGATTTGAAAATATTAAATCTATCAATTCAAATCAACAAAAATCTGAATTATTACATTTAAATTTTAAATAAATGTTTATCACAAAGTTTTTGGTGTATTAGTTGAGTTTAAATAAAATGATATTATTAGTGAAATAAATGTTGACACAATAAAATTAAAATATAAATATATTATTTCATAGTACTAGTTCTTCTATGGACGAAGCTAAATTAAATATACTTTTGTATATAACCAGATACGTTGTACATAAAACAATCCATATTAAGTGTATGTATTGCATTAAACCAATTTTTTCAAAAAACAAATTCTTAAAAATATTTATAACAAAATTCTAAAAAACATAATTATTCTGTTCCTCAGTTATATTCAATGTTGTCTCATTTAAAAAATGTTGGTGTTTTAAATTTATCACCAGAATATTCATTTAAAATTATTATCGCTATTGAACATTATTACTATATATTAATTACTAATGAATTATAAAATATAAATATTCCAAATTTAGAAGAAATAAATTTTATCCTATATAAATACAAAGTTTGTTTTAGACAGTAATATTTAAACTATGTTAAATTGTGAAAACATAGATTTATTAACCTGGCCACATAAAATGATTTTAATTACTGTTTTAAAATATATTCAAGTATTAGATTAAATTCATATGGAAATCTTTTTTCCAGCGATTATTTTAAATCCTGTAAGTAATAGGCAGATGCTCACAGAAACTATTTTTTTTTTTTTTATAACCAAAAAAATGTAAAAGTTATACCATTGATGATAAATTATATTACTTGTAATAAACACACACAAAAAAAAACTAGGTATAATATGAATTTATATTATATTGTTTTATTATTTAAATATGTAATAGAAAATATATACCAATTAGTTAATATATTATTGTTTTAAATGATTTAATGAGAAATTTTGATGTAAAGAACAATAAGATAAATAATATTAAAAATAAAATGTTAAACATTTTTAAGAATATCAACTAACAATATATAGAAATCTCATCAAATTATTAACGAAGAATGAAAGAATTATTTTGTCTATAAGAATCTTTTAAACATTATTTACCAGGCATCAAATGATAACGCTGGTTTGCTATTAAGTATATACGTTTGTGGTCATATGTTTGTGGCATGGCTATTATAGATATCTGAAGCCATGGTCTTTATACTTGTCGATATTGTAGCACTAGACATTTTTAGTAAAATACGGTAACTATTATTTAAATTATTACAATAATAACACAATATGTGACATTACGTGTAACAAGTGTAAATGTACGCAAAAAGCACCTTCAATAACCATAATTTCACATGTTAATATCTCGGGAAATAATAAACAGGAATATAATATGTAAACGATAAAATTATTTTCAAAATTATTAAATTATAATACGGAAATCAAAAATGGGAGTTGACATTTAAAATTAAAAGTAGATATTTAGTTAGAGTAGAACAAAAATGGTTAAAAATAGTAATTTAATCTAATATTATAGCTTAAGATGAATTTTAAAATTATCAACAAAAAAAAGTTAGAAAATGTTAATACTTTTCGAGATAATGAGTGTTTTACGTTAAATAGATGATCCTGTATAAATATATTATAAATTATTATAATAAATGATACTTTATTTATCTCATTTTTCGAATTTCTCATTAGTTTTTCTTTAGGGTAAGGAAAACTATCAAAAAATGGTTACGCCAAAAAATTAAAAATAATAACGCCAAATTTTCTGAAATTTACGTTTTACGAATTTTTTATTTGATTATTCAATGATAACTAATGTTTCTGTTTCACATTGTAATATGATAGTTAAATAAAGGAAATTTATAAAATTAAATATTTTCAATATATTGTGTATCTGACTTCTAACTATCAGATTATCGATCATAATCTTTTGTTCAAAATTTAAATTACAATGTAATTGCATTCAAATCTTTAATATGATACACAATAATATTCCACTACTAACCTATACGAAGACAAAAGTGACGAAGAAGGAGCGCCCAAAAGCAATCCGGCTTTTAGATCCTAAATGAAGCGAAGAATGTAATGGTTTTACAATGATTTTTTTTATGCCTGAGAGCACAAAATAATGGTTCAATTACCACGAATAAAAAATGCTTTCGGTAGTAAATTGCATCTTATTGGTACTTTAATTAGATCATTTTTTGAATTTCTCAAATGTTTCCTTTGGAGAAGAAAAACTACCAAAATATGACGAAAAATCGGCAAAATTCGTGGAAATCATAATTTCGATGAAATTGATATTAGATTTTCATAATTAGGACTTATGAATTTTATTTGAGTATTCTTATTGGTAGTTTACACACGTGGAGAAATTTTGAAACGGAAAATAAGTGTATTATATTGTCGTATATTGAATTGCGCTCAGAATCATTAAATCATAGCATTCAAATGTTAATTATAATATAAACCACTAATTTCCCCGAAGACCTTCGAGGACGAAGGAGAAACGTACGAAATTGACCTTCCCACTTTTTTATTTCAAATAAAAAACATTATATTTGCGACAGAATATGTATGGCAATAGCATTAAGCCTAAATTAAGTGTAAACATTTTAAATTTATTCTTTCACTTAACTTCATATTCCTGAATTTTGGGCTTTAGAAATGTAAGAATATAAAAGTTTAATTGATATCTATTATATTAAATATAAACATTATATAAAGTTGAAATAAACAAATTTAAAAATATTGTTGATCGATTCTCGTATTAATAACGCCTTAATTTCTAATACATAAGCAATAAAAATACAGATCTAATTGTAATTAAAAAAACTCACAAAATCTATTTTTATTTATTTTTATCATAAAATATTTAAAAAGTACTCTAAATATAATATAAAATATTATCTATATTATACGTAATATTTTCTTATTCACATAATATGTAAAATATTATTTGTTTTACTATATCTTCTTTTTCATCTGGTTTGCAAAAACTGATAAAATTGAATACGTAGTTCGCATAATCTATAGAATTGGAGATATAATTTTAATAATTAATATTAAATTGCCAAACGTAGAAAATATATTACATATATTTAGCGAGGTATTCAAATATATCTTGATATTTGAATAACAAAAAATATTTTATGAATCATATAGCTTCGTACATAATAGGCGGATGCAGAAAATTTTGACAGGGGAGCACAATAATTATATTTTTGTAAAATCTATTTTTAAATTCATATAGAATATGGATAAAATTATTTTAATACGGATTTAAATATTTATTACATAGGTTATTATAATTAAATAATTAATATATTGATATAATTTATATTTATATTTAAATTCTTGTCTCCTATACAATAAAACGCTTGTAAAATATTATATAGTAAATAAGTGATATAATGTACAAATATGATATATAAAAAAACCTATATGTATTTATTTAATTTCTAAATATATTATGAAAAATCGATAAAGCTATCCAAAAAATTGTACAGGGTTTCTTGGCAGAGGGCACGTGCCCCAGTTCCCCTTCCCTGGATCCGCCACTGAATATAAGTATAAATGATGCACAATTTATAAATATATCGTTGAAAAACCAATACTTACAATTGCAAACATTTCCATATTTATTACATTCCTTATTGTTATGCGTAGTTTATGACTGTTTGCATGATTCATTCTCATTGTATAAAGTAAGAACTTCTTGAATTTCAGATTCATTTCCGTCCAATTACAACAATATATTGCAAAGTTCAAAGAATCTCTCTAAAATAAGTTAAATAATATAATATAATAGTATAGTATGTATAATATATAAAATAGTTTTTTTTTCCTTTTTAAGAGAGTTAATTTTGTTAAATCCAAAATATTTAATTAAATAAAGAATCTCTAAAAATTCTGTGAAAAATTATATAGTATAAAATAAATTTGAAATTAATAATTATGCTTAACGTAATCATTAAAATACATAGCTTTGGTCTAGCTCAAACTAACAATGATGTACACCAAAGTACTTTGTATAATTTATAAAAGTGATCAATTTTACTAAAAATTTAAAAGTAATTGACTGTATCATATTTTTAAAATCAAAAAAAATATAAAAAAACTAATAAATTCCTAAATGAAAAAATAGTAAAATATCTTTAAAAAGTCATAGTTCATCTTAATAAGCTAATATCAATATAAATCACCAATAAACATTACGAAATTCTTTGTAAAGGTTAGGTAGTACATATACGTAAAATATATAAACAGTATTTATATACAGCGGGTGACACAGATATATTTACTAATTGCAATATCTCTGTGAAAAATTAAAATTTTTAAACGCAATATTTTTCAAAATATTATTATTTAGACAACGGGCTATAATATTACCTTTTTAACTTGTTTAAAAAATGTCGTCTCGTTAAAAAAATTAAAAAATAAACTTTATATTTTAAGTTGAGTAAAATTTGAAGATAGTTATAGCGTATATGTTTCATATAACACGAAATAAAATATGCTGAGATAAAGTGCATATAGTCTGTGATTAAATCGTGGAATGCAAAATGATATTTATTATTACGATATTTTTGCAGTTATAAAATACATAGATAATAAAGATATAATTATTTATGTAACATTTTGTAAGCACTTTGAGCGTTCATGATAATATAAATGGAACAAATTTTACGTGCAATGATATTACAACTAATTATGTCAGAAACATGATTTTTCTAATAATTAAAAAAAATTCTAAAAGTCGAAATTTTGATTAAATTAAAAGATGGCCACATCAATTATCATATAAATATACTCATTTAAATGACTATCTTCAAATTTTACATACATTTTTAATTAAGAGTTGATTTTTTTATGAAGCATCTTTTTTTTTAAAAAAAGTAATAAAAGTAATATTATAGTCTGTTGCTTAAATAATAAATTGAAGAAAACTGCGTTCAAAAATTTTAATTTTTTGCAGAGATATTCCAATTAGTAAATAGATCTGAGGCACTGTATATCAATCTGAATGATTAAATTTAATTTTTAACGTTTAGAAATTAAACTTTTCAAAGAATAACAAATTAAAACCTACAACAGCTGTATAATAAACCGAATCTACGACATCTGTTATCCATAAAAAGGCTGTAATGGTCGGGACACGTTTGGCGAGCAAAGGGATCACTCATTAAGAAAGTCACGGAGAACAATCTAACGGGAAAAAGACCAAGAGGTAGACCTCGACAGAAATGGTACAATACAGTTAAGAAAACCCTGAAGAAAATCAATCCTTTGCTAGATATGGAAGTGGCGTTGGATACGGAAAGGTGGAAAAGCGTGTTGGAAGCAGCGATGGTCCAAAATGGACCGCTATAAGCCTTAGAAGAATAAGAAATTTTTAACGTACTTGCTCGTTTACACCATCACATAAATAGCAGTATAAGTACAAGTGTAATATAAACGTAAATGTTGTCATAAATGGTTTTATAATAATTATAGATAACACGGGTATACCATCAAAATAATTCTGAAATAAAAATAAGATTTTTAAATATAATAATTTAAAATAAGCGAAAAGGTCGATTTTGGAAGTTCCTCCTTCGTACCAAGGAATCCAAGGAAATCCAAGGAATCTTGGAGAAATTAGTAATTTATTGAGATTTGAATGGAATGATATTGCATTAGAAAATATGATTCTGAATGAAACTAATATAATACAATATATTAAGCTAATAAGCTATTCCGAAAATTTAACAAGTGTGTAAACTACTTAAAGAATACTCAAAAAAATTTTTAAGTTCCTACGATCAAAACTCAATTAGTTACCACGAAATTAAAAATGTTGCCGATTTTTCGCCATTTAATTGTTTTTTTTAGCAAGAAAAAATTTTTGAGAAATTCGAAAAATGAGTTTAATAAAGTATTAGAAGCAATTTTCTACCCAAAACATATCCTATTTGTGGTAATTGGACCATTATTTCTATCTAAAATCGTAATTTTAGACATAAAAAAAAATCATTGTAAAAGGAATATATTTTACGTTTCGCTCAGAATTTAATAAAGTGTAAATTTACGAATGAAAATAATTTAACTTTAATTATAACGGCGGATAATGACATCAATATACACGAATCCGTAGCTAGTTGGCAG
Source organism: Eriosoma lanigerum (assembly GCA_013282895.1). Classification (NCBI taxonomy): domain Eukaryota; kingdom Metazoa; phylum Arthropoda; class Insecta; order Hemiptera; family Aphididae; genus Eriosoma; species Eriosoma lanigerum. Next base: position 1,303 of record JABCUB010000293.1, on the reverse strand, counting down.
AATATCACCGGTCGAAATATTTTATGGATAATTCTAATGTTTCTGGAAAAAAATAATTATTTTATTAAAAAATATCGTATGTGATCTTATTGTTATTGATTTTTATTTTGAATTTAAAAGAAACATACTACCTATATATGCATACTATATACTATTAAATTCTATATTTAATGAACTAAAAACAAAACAAAAAATTAAAATTTTTTATTAGTTAATTTATATAATTCTGGTAAACGATATTAAGCAAACTTTATAATATTAACTGCAGTAATTCAACTAACGCCAAAACTTTTTGTTGATCCTTGACCAAAATCTTGAAATCATGCAATAACTGTTGATTTGTGAGTTGCGATCTATTCGTTTTATCATCTAAAAATTAATTGTACGCATAAGCTAACCCCAAATATTTAGTAATATAGGTACTATATACCCGAGGTTCTTAATCAGTAGTCCATGGATCTCTACCTATTGGTAGTGTCGGATCTAGGAATCATTCCAGGGGGGAAACCAATATTCGAATTTTTTTATTTGTTTTAAAGCAGCGTTTCTCATACAGGAGGTCACGATCACCTTGACTAAAGGTTGCGTAGGTCAAACAAAAATATAACGCTGATTTACAAAATATACCTTTTTATTGAACAAAAAAAATACTTAAAATAATAATAATAAAATTAGCCCGAATAGGATATACATATAAAAATGAATAAAAACTATAAAATAAATAATTAGTGTGATCGGATCCACTGTTAATGAAAATTCCTTAATGGAAAGTCCATTAACTTGACAAGTTTAAATTACTAGACATGGTATTTATATTTGATATTTAAAATAGATAGTAGATAAATACATATATCTCATTTGGTTAATGATAGAATATTTTAATTATTCAAATGTATACCTAATATCAGTGGAGGGAAGGAGGGGTCGCGAAGTAGTTGACCATATTTAATACCTATTTTGGGAATCACGAGTCTACAAAGGTTGAGAAACGATGCTTTAAAGTGTTTGTATAATTTAATTGGCAATACGGCTTTCACTTGTTTTTTTATATAAAGTGAATTAGTAAACTTTATATTTTAAAATGGACCGTTATCCATAATTTTTCCCTTCTAAATAGTTTTTATTATAATTATAATACTATTGCAATGTACTATTATGTTTATTATTACTTACTATATAAAAAGCGGTGTTTGACGTTAAACGAATTGTACGATTTCACAATAGTCTTTAATTGATACTTGATTTTAATACACAAGGTAATCAAAAGGATTTCAAATATTGTCGTACCATTCATCCAAAACAA
>JABCUB010000292.1:0-10201 GCA_013282895.1 Eriosoma lanigerum | reverse complement strand
CCATATTTCATGTGCATTTTGAACTACTCGATACAATTTTATACTCGCCAATGCATTCCCCGCACAAATTAACGTATACTTGTTTATTTCATTAAAATCATTTAAGAAGTACTTAATATTTATTGCAATGACAAATACTGATGTTATAAGAAAAATTAATTGAAAAACACATATACATTTATGCACATTGAAACCAAACACTTTTTGACCATTTGAATTTGCCATTTGTGAAATACCTGTGATTCGTATAAGCAGCGTATTTATCGTTACATTATTTTCATTATTTGCCAACACCATTATTGTAATTGTTGGATAAAAACTCATAATTTCTATTAAAAAACATTAATTATTATTATTAAATAGTGAGAAAAAAATACAAGATATATATATATATATAATATTTTTTTCTTAATAAACATTATTTTAAACTCAACATTTATTGAGAAAACAAATATAATATTACTTAATTATCTTAATAATTTACTACTCTTTTATAACCAAAAAACACAATTTAAAAAAATTCAAATTAACATACAACTAACTATAAAAAAAAAATAATTAATGTAACATAAAATGTGGTTTATCATAATTTCGATTACAATACTATATTTTTTATTTAATGTCATATTTAAAAACATTATAAAAATTTAAATATATATTTAAATCTGAAGAGGTGCATTTATTTAACGTTACAAATTAAAGTATGTTATATTTTAAAAATGAAGTACCTAATTAAGTAATATTATTTGATTTTTCTTAAAAAATTCCTATGTTCTAGATAATGTTTTAATATTGTACTAACCCAGAAATTCATTGAATACAAATTAGTAATATTATAATAATTTATATTCATAAATAAATTCGATGATGTTTAAGATTATAATATTATTATTAAAAATATTGTGTGTCATTGCAATATAATTATTGTCAACTGTAAATTATTAGTACTAAATACAAATGTAATATAACTATTTTATATTTCTATTGTAAAATCATAGAAAGATTAGTCTGAAAACTAACTGAAAATAATACGAAGAAATATATTAAATAAATCTAAAATAGAAAAATCGATTTAAAATTATAGTTAATAACTGTTTGTTCATTTCATTATGAATAAATGAATATCATAGAATATAAATTAAATTATATACGTATATAAAATATATTTTATAAAACCATACTAGCATACTAACATTATATTAATATTAATACTGATGTATATTTCAATATCGTAATATTCAACGTTTAATCCATTTAACGTAAAACACTCATTACTCGAAAAGTATTAACTTTTTCTAACTTTTTTTTTTTTGATAATTTTAAAATTTACCTTATTCTAGAGTACTGGTTTAATTTCATATTTTTAACCCTTTTTTTGGTCTACCCTAAATAATTATCAACTTTCGATATTTTAATGGCAACCCCCATTTTTAATTTCAGAAATGAATGAAGATACGATTACAATTAATTTTAGCATTTAAATAGTTTTTTGTCAGCTGTTTGATCAGAATAATCTCTTAAAGTGGACTCTTTTTGGGAGACGCAATTATTTTTAAATAAATATTTTTAACTTATTTTTAAATCAGTAGCCATTACTACAATGGAGAAGTGCGCTGGTGCAACAATCGTAAAATATTATTACGAACTAAGAGAAAGCAATAAAATACGTTATTCTTATGATGGTAATACAATAATATTATTATCATGCATGTATTTAGAATTTTGATTTTGTCAATTATTCCCTACGTAAATATATTATAGTTACGATTTCTAAATATGTATTATACTCGGTAATATAAAATATACACCACGGTACCAGACTTTAGTTAAAAGTAAATTCCAACTTAAAAATAATTTTCTGCTGTACGTATCTAACTCTTTACATTCGGAATTAAATGTTATTCGTGGTTTTTTTATCTTTAAACCAAATAAAGTAATATGTAATATAATACATTTACATTTTAATAAGTGGTATATTAATTAATTTATTAATAAACAATTAATTGAACAACACAAAATAAACCAAGATTTTTACTCAAGTCATTAATATGTTTTATAAGATTCATTCGAATTTGTTTACCTATTTATGGTATAGTCTTCTGATGTTTGTAAATCAATCTGTAAGTACTATCTACCTACAATTTAACAATTTACCAAAAAAGTAATATTATGGTACAATAGTAATACAATTATTTTAATTATTTACGCTTATAAATTTAATTTCAGTTTATGCAATTAAATATTGATATAATTCAACGTTTTTTTTGTCTTTTGATAATTTATCCAAAGTTCCAGGACGACCTTGCTTAATAATAACAAGTAGAAAGTTATTCGTTAACTGAATCAAATTCATGTTAATCATTTATTTGAACTGAAAAAGAATAACAATATAAAGTTGTTCAGGGAAAAATGAAAATTATATTTTGCTTTTTTAATTAAATTGAAACTAAGTAAGAAATTAAACGTATAATAGTATATATATATTAATAATTAATATCCTATGGCATATGTTATAATCTAATTTAAATAATTTTATTTTTAATAATTTTTAAAATAATTAATTATGAAGTATGATATAGTATTAATATGGACCAACAGTACTTATAATGTGTTCGTACTATTCCAAGAAGCTTAACAAGCATAAATAAATTTGAAAAATGTATAAATGGAAAATCAACTTATTAATTCCTTTCCTAATGGAAAATATTCCGATGAATTAATTGTATAATTCAAAATAATCAAATAATTTGTCTTTTAATAATAATACATAGAGATTTGAAAATATTAAATCTATCAATTCAAATCAACAAAAATCTGAATTATTACATTTAAATTTTAAATAAATGTTTATCACAAAGTTTTTGGTGTATTAGTTGAGTTTAAATAAAATGATATTATTAGTGAAATAAATGTTGACACAATAAAATTAAAATATAAATATATTATTTCATAGTACTAGTTCTTCTATGGACGAAGCTAAATTAAATATACTTTTGTATATAACCAGATACGTTGTACATAAAACAATCCATATTAAGTGTATGTATTGCATTAAACCAATTTTTTCAAAAAACAAATTCTTAAAAATATTTATAACAAAATTCTAAAAAACATAATTATTCTGTTCCTCAGTTATATTCAATGTTGTCTCATTTAAAAAATGTTGGTGTTTTAAATTTATCACCAGAATATTCATTTAAAATTATTATCGCTATTGAACATTATTACTATATATTAATTACTAATGAATTATAAAATATAAATATTCCAAATTTAGAAGAAATAAATTTTATCCTATATAAATACAAAGTTTGTTTTAGACAGTAATATTTAAACTATGTTAAATTGTGAAAACATAGATTTATTAACCTGGCCACATAAAATGATTTTAATTACTGTTTTAAAATATATTCAAGTATTAGATTAAATTCATATGGAAATCTTTTTTCCAGCGATTATTTTAAATCCTGTAAGTAATAGGCAGATGCTCACAGAAACTATTTTTTTTTTTTTTATAACCAAAAAAATGTAAAAGTTATACCATTGATGATAAATTATATTACTTGTAATAAACACACACAAAAAAAAACTAGGTATAATATGAATTTATATTATATTGTTTTATTATTTAAATATGTAATAGAAAATATATACCAATTAGTTAATATATTATTGTTTTAAATGATTTAATGAGAAATTTTGATGTAAAGAACAATAAGATAAATAATATTAAAAATAAAATGTTAAACATTTTTAAGAATATCAACTAACAATATATAGAAATCTCATCAAATTATTAACGAAGAATGAAAGAATTATTTTGTCTATAAGAATCTTTTAAACATTATTTACCAGGCATCAAATGATAACGCTGGTTTGCTATTAAGTATATACGTTTGTGGTCATATGTTTGTGGCATGGCTATTATAGATATCTGAAGCCATGGTCTTTATACTTGTCGATATTGTAGCACTAGACATTTTTAGTAAAATACGGTAACTATTATTTAAATTATTACAATAATAACACAATATGTGACATTACGTGTAACAAGTGTAAATGTACGCAAAAAGCACCTTCAATAACCATAATTTCACATGTTAATATCTCGGGAAATAATAAACAGGAATATAATATGTAAACGATAAAATTATTTTCAAAATTATTAAATTATAATACGGAAATCAAAAATGGGAGTTGACATTTAAAATTAAAAGTAGATATTTAGTTAGAGTAGAACAAAAATGGTTAAAAATAGTAATTTAATCTAATATTATAGCTTAAGATGAATTTTAAAATTATCAACAAAAAAAAGTTAGAAAATGTTAATACTTTTCGAGATAATGAGTGTTTTACGTTAAATAGATGATCCTGTATAAATATATTATAAATTATTATAATAAATGATACTTTATTTATCTCATTTTTCGAATTTCTCATTAGTTTTTCTTTAGGGTAAGGAAAACTATCAAAAAATGGTTACGCCAAAAAATTAAAAATAATAACGCCAAATTTTCTGAAATTTACGTTTTACGAATTTTTTATTTGATTATTCAATGATAACTAATGTTTCTGTTTCACATTGTAATATGATAGTTAAATAAAGGAAATTTATAAAATTAAATATTTTCAATATATTGTGTATCTGACTTCTAACTATCAGATTATCGATCATAATCTTTTGTTCAAAATTTAAATTACAATGTAATTGCATTCAAATCTTTAATATGATACACAATAATATTCCACTACTAACCTATACGAAGACAAAAGTGACGAAGAAGGAGCGCCCAAAAGCAATCCGGCTTTTAGATCCTAAATGAAGCGAAGAATGTAATGGTTTTACAATGATTTTTTTTATGCCTGAGAGCACAAAATAATGGTTCAATTACCACGAATAAAAAATGCTTTCGGTAGTAAATTGCATCTTATTGGTACTTTAATTAGATCATTTTTTGAATTTCTCAAATGTTTCCTTTGGAGAAGAAAAACTACCAAAATATGACGAAAAATCGGCAAAATTCGTGGAAATCATAATTTCGATGAAATTGATATTAGATTTTCATAATTAGGACTTATGAATTTTATTTGAGTATTCTTATTGGTAGTTTACACACGTGGAGAAATTTTGAAACGGAAAATAAGTGTATTATATTGTCGTATATTGAATTGCGCTCAGAATCATTAAATCATAGCATTCAAATGTTAATTATAATATAAACCACTAATTTCCCCGAAGACCTTCGAGGACGAAGGAGAAACGTACGAAATTGACCTTCCCACTTTTTTATTTCAAATAAAAAACATTATATTTGCGACAGAATATGTATGGCAATAGCATTAAGCCTAAATTAAGTGTAAACATTTTAAATTTATTCTTTCACTTAACTTCATATTCCTGAATTTTGGGCTTTAGAAATGTAAGAATATAAAAGTTTAATTGATATCTATTATATTAAATATAAACATTATATAAAGTTGAAATAAACAAATTTAAAAATATTGTTGATCGATTCTCGTATTAATAACGCCTTAATTTCTAATACATAAGCAATAAAAATACAGATCTAATTGTAATTAAAAAAACTCACAAAATCTATTTTTATTTATTTTTATCATAAAATATTTAAAAAGTACTCTAAATATAATATAAAATATTATCTATATTATACGTAATATTTTCTTATTCACATAATATGTAAAATATTATTTGTTTTACTATATCTTCTTTTTCATCTGGTTTGCAAAAACTGATAAAATTGAATACGTAGTTCGCATAATCTATAGAATTGGAGATATAATTTTAATAATTAATATTAAATTGCCAAACGTAGAAAATATATTACATATATTTAGCGAGGTATTCAAATATATCTTGATATTTGAATAACAAAAAATATTTTATGAATCATATAGCTTCGTACATAATAGGCGGATGCAGAAAATTTTGACAGGGGAGCACAATAATTATATTTTTGTAAAATCTATTTTTAAATTCATATAGAATATGGATAAAATTATTTTAATACGGATTTAAATATTTATTACATAGGTTATTATAATTAAATAATTAATATATTGATATAATTTATATTTATATTTAAATTCTTGTCTCCTATACAATAAAACGCTTGTAAAATATTATATAGTAAATAAGTGATATAATGTACAAATATGATATATAAAAAAACCTATATGTATTTATTTAATTTCTAAATATATTATGAAAAATCGATAAAGCTATCCAAAAAATTGTACAGGGTTTCTTGGCAGAGGGCACGTGCCCCAGTTCCCCTTCCCTGGATCCGCCACTGAATATAAGTATAAATGATGCACAATTTATAAATATATCGTTGAAAAACCAATACTTACAATTGCAAACATTTCCATATTTATTACATTCCTTATTGTTATGCGTAGTTTATGACTGTTTGCATGATTCATTCTCATTGTATAAAGTAAGAACTTCTTGAATTTCAGATTCATTTCCGTCCAATTACAACAATATATTGCAAAGTTCAAAGAATCTCTCTAAAATAAGTTAAATAATATAATATAATAGTATAGTATGTATAATATATAAAATAGTTTTTTTTTCCTTTTTAAGAGAGTTAATTTTGTTAAATCCAAAATATTTAATTAAATAAAGAATCTCTAAAAATTCTGTGAAAAATTATATAGTATAAAATAAATTTGAAATTAATAATTATGCTTAACGTAATCATTAAAATACATAGCTTTGGTCTAGCTCAAACTAACAATGATGTACACCAAAGTACTTTGTATAATTTATAAAAGTGATCAATTTTACTAAAAATTTAAAAGTAATTGACTGTATCATATTTTTAAAATCAAAAAAAATATAAAAAAACTAATAAATTCCTAAATGAAAAAATAGTAAAATATCTTTAAAAAGTCATAGTTCATCTTAATAAGCTAATATCAATATAAATCACCAATAAACATTACGAAATTCTTTGTAAAGGTTAGGTAGTACATATACGTAAAATATATAAACAGTATTTATATACAGCGGGTGACACAGATATATTTACTAATTGCAATATCTCTGTGAAAAATTAAAATTTTTAAACGCAATATTTTTCAAAATATTATTATTTAGACAACGGGCTATAATATTACCTTTTTAACTTGTTTAAAAAATGTCGTCTCGTTAAAAAAATTAAAAAATAAACTTTATATTTTAAGTTGAGTAAAATTTGAAGATAGTTATAGCGTATATGTTTCATATAACACGAAATAAAATATGCTGAGATAAAGTGCATATAGTCTGTGATTAAATCGTGGAATGCAAAATGATATTTATTATTACGATATTTTTGCAGTTATAAAATACATAGATAATAAAGATATAATTATTTATGTAACATTTTGTAAGCACTTTGAGCGTTCATGATAATATAAATGGAACAAATTTTACGTGCAATGATATTACAACTAATTATGTCAGAAACATGATTTTTCTAATAATTAAAAAAAATTCTAAAAGTCGAAATTTTGATTAAATTAAAAGATGGCCACATCAATTATCATATAAATATACTCATTTAAATGACTATCTTCAAATTTTACATACATTTTTAATTAAGAGTTGATTTTTTTATGAAGCATCTTTTTTTTTAAAAAAAGTAATAAAAGTAATATTATAGTCTGTTGCTTAAATAATAAATTGAAGAAAACTGCGTTCAAAAATTTTAATTTTTTGCAGAGATATTCCAATTAGTAAATAGATCTGAGGCACTGTATATCAATCTGAATGATTAAATTTAATTTTTAACGTTTAGAAATTAAACTTTTCAAAGAATAACAAATTAAAACCTACAACAGCTGTATAATAAACCGAATCTACGACATCTGTTATCCATAAAAAGGCTGTAATGGTCGGGACACGTTTGGCGAGCAAAGGGATCACTCATTAAGAAAGTCACGGAGAACAATCTAACGGGAAAAAGACCAAGAGGTAGACCTCGACAGAAATGGTACAATACAGTTAAGAAAACCCTGAAGAAAATCAATCCTTTGCTAGATATGGAAGTGGCGTTGGATACGGAAAGGTGGAAAAGCGTGTTGGAAGCAGCGATGGTCCAAAATGGACCGCTATAAGCCTTAGAAGAATAAGAAATTTTTAACGTACTTGCTCGTTTACACCATCACATAAATAGCAGTATAAGTACAAGTGTAATATAAACGTAAATGTTGTCATAAATGGTTTTATAATAATTATAGATAACACGGGTATACCATCAAAATAATTCTGAAATAAAAATAAGATTTTTAAATATAATAATTTAAAATAAGCGAAAAGGTCGATTTTGGAAGTTCCTCCTTCGTACCAAGGAATCCAAGGAAATCCAAGGAATCTTGGAGAAATTAGTAATTTATTGAGATTTGAATGGAATGATATTGCATTAGAAAATATGATTCTGAATGAAACTAATATAATACAATATATTAAGCTAATAAGCTATTCCGAAAATTTAACAAGTGTGTAAACTACTTAAAGAATACTCAAAAAAATTTTTAAGTTCCTACGATCAAAACTCAATTAGTTACCACGAAATTAAAAATGTTGCCGATTTTTCGCCATTTAATTGTTTTTTTTAGCAAGAAAAAATTTTTGAGAAATTCGAAAAATGAGTTTAATAAAGTATTAGAAGCAATTTTCTACCCAAAACATATCCTATTTGTGGTAATTGGACCATTATTTCTATCTAAAATCGTAATTTTAGACATAAAAAAAAATCATTGTAAAAGGAATATATTTTACGTTTCGCTCAGAATTTAATAAAGTGTAAATTTACGAATGAAAATAATTTAACTTTAATTATAACGGCGGATAATGACATCAATATACACGAATCCGTAGCTAGTTGGCAGAATATCACCGGTCGAAATATTTTATGGATAATTCTAATGTTTCTGGAAAAAAATAATTATTTTATTAAAAAATATCGTATGTGATCTTATTGTTATTGATTTTTATTTTGAATTTAAAAGAAACATACTACCTATATATGCATACTATATACTATTAAATTCTATATTTAATGAACTAAAAACAAAACAAAAAATTAAAATTTTTTATTAGTTAATTTATATAATTCTGGTAAACGATATTAAGCAAACTTTATAATATTAACTGCAGTAATTCAACTAACGCCAAAACTTTTTGTTGATCCTTGACCAAAATCTTGAAATCATGCAATAACTGTTGATTTGTGAGTTGCGATCTATTCGTTTTATCATCTAAAAATTAATTGTACGCATAAGCTAACCCCAAATATTTAGTAATATAGGTACTATATACCCGAGGTTCTTAATCAGTAGTCCATGGATCTCTACCTATTGGTAGTGTCGGATCTAGGAATCATTCCAGGGGGGAAACCAATATTCGAATTTTTTTATTTGTTTTAAAGCAGCGTTTCTCATACAGGAGGTCACGATCACCTTGACTAAAGGTTGCGTAGGTCAAACAAAAATATAACGCTGATTTACAAAATATACCTTTTTATTGAACAAAAAAAATACTTAAAATAATAATAATAAAATTAGCCCGAATAGGATATACATATAAAAATGAATAAAAACTATAAAATAAATAATTAGTGTGATCGGATCCACTGTTAATGAAAATTCCTTAATGGAAAGTCCATTAACTTGACAAGTTTAAATTACTAGACATGGTATTTATATTTGATATTTAAAATAGATAGTAGATAAATACATATATCTCATTTGGTTAATGATAGAATATTTTAATTATTCAAATGTATACCTAATATCAGTGGAGGGAAGGAGGGGTCGCGAAGTAGTTGACCATATTTAATACCTATTTTGGGAATCACGAGTCTACAAAGGTTGAGAAACGATGCTTTAAAGTGTTTGTATAATTTAATTGGCAATACGGCTTTCACTTGTTTTTTTATATAAAGTGAATTAGTAAACTTTATATTTTAAAATGGACCGTTATCCATAATTTTTCCCTTCTAAATAGTTTTTATTATAATTATAATACTATTGCAATGTACTATTATGTTTATTATTACTTACTATATAAAAAGCGGTGTTTGACGTTAAACGAATTGTACGATTTCACAATAGTCTTTAATTGATACTTGATTTTAATACACAAGGTAATCAAAAGGATTTCAAATATTGTCGTACCATTCATCCAAAACAA
>JABCUB010000291.1:0-10211 GCA_013282895.1 Eriosoma lanigerum | reverse complement strand
TACATTTGGAATTGTATACAATCGAGATAGTGTTTGAAGGCAAACTTCAGTTAAATTTTGCTTGCGACTAATTTTTCCAAAGTGAATAATAGCCTGAAATATAAAGGGTATTTTTTATTTTATATAATATTATAAAAAATAATATACAAGAATATACTTGAGCAGAAGCATGAATGCCTAATACAGCAGTGGTAGTTTGTTCAGGTCGAGAACAATGTTTAATAATAAATTGATAAATATGTTGTCTCCATGTTAGCACATTGCTCCAATAACTTAAGTCATCAGCTACGACTGGTATACGATTTTCCCATGTTTTTAAAACAACATTCATGTTGTTCAATGAGTTATTTGTATCATTTTCTCGTAAACCTTGGTAAATTTTAGCAGCTTCAGACAATTCCATTATCTTAAAAATATAAGTATTAAACATATTTATTATAGTTATAACCTTTATATAATAATGACTGAAAATAAATAGAAATATTAAATTGCTTAGAAACAGGAAATCTAACTTAATCTAAGTATGATCGTAGTGTGCTTTTTTATGTTATGGTGTTATGCTTTTATGAGAAAATGTGTATTCGTAAAATAATATTGCATTTATGTATTTATAATTTTTATTAATTTTTTTTCAGAAGGCATTAAAATGTTAATATTATAATATAATGATATCTAATTAAAGAATTTATTAAAAGATTTATGGTATATGGATATAGACATAGATCTATTAATCTAGGCTAAGAGGGATTTTGTGTAGAGCTGAAAGTATCAAATATCAGTATATGAAATTTAACAACACTGGTGTCGGTTTCTTCTTTTTATAATGTGTGTAACAAATTAAATTAGAAATAATAATACAGTAAATAATTAATAAAAATTCATATATTATTAAAAGCAATACTCTACATTATTTATTAAAATTTTATATTAATAAATTTAAATATTTTGCTAAAAGTATTAATTGTTTAACATCATCTATAGACAACGATGTATGTTTATCAGCTATAAATTTATTATATTACAGTTTTAGCTAAATAATGTTTTGCATGGTGTACTTCATGGTACCCTGAATACAGAGATATTTTTTTGCTATAAATGACAAATTTAAAAACTCAGACTTAAATAGAAAAATCCGTACTATAATACATCATATATTTTTATTTGAAAATATTAAAAATAAATTTAAATTTATAGGAGTCTTAAGACTTGAAGTATTTGAGGTTCAAAGTTCAAATCTAGCAACACACTAGAATGTTTTTTTGTCGTCTGTCAGATTTGTCAGTTCCGGCTATTGAGTTGAATATATGGAACTTTTATACACTGATATTGTTTACTTTTATACATTTTATTTATTTATCAAATAATATATAACAGAAAAATTAGTTATTATAAAAAAATGAAATTCAAGTTCATCAAAAATATATAGATTCCTCATTTTTTTTCCTGTTTCATTAGAAAAATTTAGAATTTTAAAAAATTACCTAAATTATGTACTAACTAGACAATATTCTCTACCAAAAGCATACCCTACTTGTGGTAATCGGAGCATTATTTCTATATTAATAAATAATAGATACTACTATTGATTAATCGGTGACACTACTATGTTATTGATAATAAATATATAAGTACCTAATAATTCATTTAACTCTATAATTTGTATTTTGTTTTATAACAATAGTTTGTTAGGACATATAATTATGTTTTGTCAACTGAATTATTTTTATGAAAATAAAATAATTTCGGTTATTTAAGTTTTAAATAAAAAGATCTTACCAGTGACTATATTATAGAGACGCACAAGGTGAAAATAAAATATTTTGAAGGTTTTAAGCTTCAGAAGCTTCATGTTATCTAATGAAGTATTTTTTCTAAAATAATAAAAAAATGTTTCTCCTGTTCCGTTCCCAACTTTAGAAAGTTAAATACCCCATAACTCAGCAAAATTTTAAGACCTATATAAAACATGTTTCATAAATATAAGAAAAATTTAACTTTATTTTATTTTAACTGAATTTATTTTTAAAATATATTTTAACTGAATTTATTTTTTAAAATATATGATCTAACTGATTTTAGTAAATTAATTAGCATGAAAATGATTGAAACCAGAAAACCCTTGACATAGATATAGTATGACCAATTGAACTATTATTTTTTATTTTACTATGGACATATTTAAATATTTTTAATATATTCCTATCTAAGGAATAATACTAGCTATAATATTTGATATTTAATATGTTACCTGTTGAGAAGCTTGAAGGTATGGCAAATGTATATGAGACACAATATGAGGCAATCTTCTCCATTCTCTAATAACATGTGTACTAGCCATTTCTACATTTTGAGTAACATAAGATAAATTTGGTTCATCAGGATGACAAATTTCTAAAAAACCTCTGTATAAATACATCTAATAAAACAAATAAGATTAAAAATTTAAATAGTAAGAACAAATTATTCATAAAACACTGGTGAATAAGTTTAAAAACCTATCTCAGATAAAGATCTTTAATTATGTTATACAATATACAAATGAATGTAAGATTAGACAATTTTTTTTATTTTAGTTGTAAGACACTAATATCACCAACCCTTATTAGAAATATCTGAGGTAACTATTCTACTAAATACTAGGGTTCAAATGTATAACACGGTATACTATAAAATATGTTTTAATTTGAACTAACATTACAATATGGAAATATAAATTATAAATATACAATTGTAGTGCTATTAATCTATTATTAATAATTATCAGTAACTTATTGCAGACATATTCATAGTGAATTCATTGTACTTGTGATATTTATAACACTTTTAATATTTTTCTATTATTAGATTGTACATCACGAAAAATTATAATAGTAAATTGGTATAGTTTAATAAAGAATAAAAGTATCAGATGTAATAGAAAAATACTTATTTTATATGCATACAAATGTTCTATATTAGTAACTTGGCAACATTTAAATTTTACATTAGGATAAGAATATAAAAATATATTTTATTCTGTGTTTGTAACAATATTTTATAATTTTTTATGTAGATAGGTTTCTATTCAAAAGAATAAAAAAAGAAAATAGGAACTATTTTTAATTTTATAAGAGTGAACTTCAAAAATAAAACATATTATACGTTTTAGTCATTGTATATCTTATACATTGGGTATTATATGTGTAACATATAAAACATATTATTCGCGTATATTGCCAACCCTGCTATATACCTATTATATAATTAAAATGATAATAATAATTATTTCATTACCTTCCATAAGAAGTCATTAGGGCAATTATTGTCAACACAACTTAATGCTTCACTCATTAAATGCCAATCAGGTATATGCCAAGCACTATCTAATACCAAGAATGGATTTATATGGCCATTATGTTTTGAATAATCAATTACACTATCCCATTTATTGAGCTCTTTTGAACATCTAAAATATAAAAAATATTTGTGTAGTAAATGATACATATCTAAAATAAAAATTACACACCTAATCCATTGAGATTCCCATAAGTATGCTTCACTTAAAACCATATTTGATGCAGGTGAAATTGTATATTCATTTTGATATTTTTCAATTATAGTCGGGTATATAGGTAATGCTTCTTCAAACAATCCTTGTTGTTCTAATGCAAGAGCAACTCTAGTTTCGGGATATTGTGCATTTTTTTGCCACAATTCAGTCCACAAGTCTTCTTCTTTCAACTGTTTGTACATTCTAGTTAATGTATCAATTATATTCTAAAAATAAATATTTTTTAATGCAATAGGAATTAAATTACCTACAATATAAAATTTAACTCTAAATACATACTCTTTGTAGAGATATTTTTGGTTTAAATTTATTACAATCTTGTTTAGTTACTTCAAAATTATTATCTATCATTTTTTCTAATTCTAAAGTTATACCATGCCATAGATTATGAGAGTAATCAATATTCATCATAATACTTAGTTTAAAACTTTTTTTTGGTTGACATTGAAATATTGCTTCAAAGAATGTTGATTGAACACTTGGATGAACATCTTTTTGAACATCATGTATATCATTTACAATAAATTGATCAATTTTAGATAGTAATATCTAAATGATCAATAGAAATTTTAATTATAATGTATATAATTACGAAAAAAAATTATAATTACTCACATTTTTTTGTGTATAGTGTAATGATTCCCAAATTGCAGGAAATAAGACAAGCCAAATTTTTTCAGCTAAATATGAATCCATATGACAAAGTTGAGCAATAGCTGAACAAATATTTTCAAGTTTCATTGTTTTTAAGTTATCCATAAGTTTTATGTGTCTACTTATTAATGGTTCTAATTTTCCCTCTTCAACAACTTCAATATTATCAGTTGACATTTGATCAGTATCCATCGCATATTCTGATTTTCCCGCTACATCTTCATTGGTGTTAAGAATTTTGTCTCTGAATGAAGAATCACAACTATTGACTAATTCTTTAATTGTAGGTAATTTTGAAGAAACAGAAGAAGTATAATCTTTTAATGTTACTGGAAAATCTATAAATAATAATTTAAATATTTGATTCAGAATTATAATATTATTAATATCATGTAAGATTTTTAGAAATTTAATAGATAATAGATATATTACATTATACTGAATAGGTTACGATTTTGATGAATTTTGCATTGTTTTCTAAAGTTTACTGTATTAAACTTATATTGTCATAAATTAGTTTCATGTATTTTTTAATTAGAAAGTTTATTTTTTTAAGAGTCATTTTTTTAGTTTTTCAGTGAATTTTAGATTTGTTAGGGGATTTTTGGATATAAAATTTGAATTTAAAATGTCATTTTAAGATTTTTACACACTAACATAGTTTTTATATAAATATAACAAACTATAAAAAGGTAAATACTATTATTAAATTATCATTCAATAGTAATGTTAATTATGTAAACATAATAAATAATAATTAGCGGTGTCTACGGCATATATTATGTGGTATACTATATAAAATCACTAGATATTATTAAATAATCTGTTAGAGGCTTAGAGTAATAAAATTGATGTCTGACGATATCTTTCAGTCGAGTTATGTTGTCATAAAATATAAGAAATTAATTTCTATGATTTCATTCTTTTAGTTGTATATCTTTGATTTTAATAGTTAATTATAATTAAAAGTAAAATGTAATTTAAAGTTAAATTAATTTTTAGTAAACTTGTTTAAACGCATCATTTAAATTTTTTAGGGCATAAAAATGGTTTTTAAGTGAATTTTTTAAGGTATTATAAGGGATTATTTTTCCAGCCCTAATAATAAACATTAAGTAGTGTAAATAAAAATTTTTAATAAAAGGTAACATAAGTAATATTAAAACTTTAAGTTGGATGACTTAAATATTATTTATTGAGTATAAACATAAATTTTTAAAAAAGTAAAACACTAACAATATAAATTTAATAATGATACATTTTTTTAAAAAATTTTCAAATTCAATTCTGTATAACCTATTTTTGGATTAAAATCACAATTAACACAACAAAAAACTTGGAAAACATGATCTGATCAAAAACTAGTAACCATAAATATAGAACTTTGGGAGAGTATAAGAAATGCAATGATCATTATAATGAAGTGTTGTTGCAATTTTTCTATATTCTCCGTTTTATAGACAGAGTCAGTATCATTTAAAAGTTAAAACATGCGAGTATAACATCCCTTTAAGTAAATAATAAAACATAAAGTTAATGTTCCTACAATACAAAAATATAAAATAGATAAAATACCCATACAAATACATGAAACACTGTACACATAATATATTATATTAACAATTTATTTTAAAAACTAAATATTCTTACTTGAATCAACTGTAGCTAATAATAATTCAATATATTGTTTTATCCAGTAATGTGTCATCATTGGATCCCAGTTTTGTGATCTTACTATATATAATAAACGTTCGTATGGTTTTGCATTAATTTGTAGATTCAATATACTGAAAAATTTTTCACGAACAGCAGGGTGTGAACATCGTAATCCACTTAAAAATGCTGCTTTTAATTTATGTCCCAGTTCTGAATTACGTAATTCTTCATCTCTGAAATGTTTTAAATTTTTATATATTTTAGTTTATACAACAATCATATAGGTCTTAACATTAACTAATATAAATCAAACATTACCTATAAATATGTATAATGATATCTAAATATTGATCATTTAGATCAGGAAACTTTTTTTCAACATGCTGCATAATTTTTACTAAAAGTTTAGATTTTTCACGTAAATTAGGTCCATCATTTGGGGGTGTTTGCATCCATTCTTCTAATATCTGAATTATACATAAATAAATAAATAAATAAAATAAAAAATAAATTTTTTTTTAGTAACTAATTACTAAAAATTACTAAACCAATGGAACAGTTCCAATATTTTTCTTATATAATATAAAATACCTATGTTAAAACTTAAAAAAGTACTACTTTTTCAATTGCATTAATAATCATGAAATATTATACTACTATATAAACTAGAGTTTTTCAAAATTAGTTTCCGTGAATTTTGTAATTTTTCAACTATCTTTCGGTAGTTTTCTTATGCCAAAGAAAAACTTTTACTAAAGAACCAAAATATCAACTAGATGCAATTAAAAACATACCACATTCTTAGTAATCAGACTATTATTTTTACATAAAAAATTGTCTAGAAATAATAATAATAAAAAGCACACATCAGTGTAAAATTAATACATTCTTCTCCTCTCTTCACTCAGAATCTAAAATTTAAATTTATTTAGAAATTTGTAATAACTAATCACTGTGGATCAACAGTTGTATAATTATAGTATTGGAACAACAAAAAATATATTGTACTTGTTTTTCATTAGTTCATTATTTGTAATATTTGATTATACATACTTTTAAAATTGTATTCATGATTCTTGCGTCATTAGTTTTTTCAATTAACCCAAGAATTGTACCAATAAATGTTTTTCTTGTTTTAATTTGCATGTTACTAACCCTGTTTTTCATCAAATCTAAACTTTGAATAACTAATTCACTTATTCCCATTGAAGATTCTGTATTTGTAGATTGTGGTTTCTCAAGACATATTATTTGCAGTACGTGTACAAAACGGAAAGATAAATTATCGATAAAAGCTACATTATTAGCACTAGCTGCTTTTAAAATAGCAACACAAGTTAAAAATTGATTATAATTTTGGGATATATTTTTCTCAAAATTTTTTAAACTCTCATCAATTAACTAAAAGAAAAAAAAACAACAATTATATTTTATTATTTTGTAATATGTAGTTAACAAAATTAAATAGCATACCACATTAATTAAACTATAAAGTTCTTTCAGTTCTTCAAGATATGGTTTAATTATAGGGAATTGAAAAATTAAACGTGTAAGAAACGCATGAGCCATTCTCCCAATCTAAAATAAAATGATGTATATACTTTTAAATATAAATGTTTAAATAAATATATATTTCATCTATCTACCTCCATATTAGTAGTACTAATGCATTCATATAATGACTTCTGAAGAGGTTTAATTATGTTTAAGAGTTGTGTTTTTGGTAGACTGGTTAAAAAGAATGTTAAAAGATCAAATGCTGATGCAATATTTGAAACGGTGATTGAAGTAGCAGGATTATTAGCAGCTGGATCTAAATTTGAAACTGAACAAAATATTTTTTCCATCCAAGCTAATTTTAACATATCAATATATCTAGACATTATCGCTTCAGATTTTAATACTGTTCTTAATAGTGCAACACATCGTTTTGATAATAGTTCTGCCATACCTCCAGCAATACCATCATTAACCTATAACATAATACCTTTTTATACATTGTATAACTATAATATTCGATTAAACCACAAATTCAAAAAACGTCCTTAATTTAATAATGTCTATTTTAGTTGTTACAAGTCACTGCTTAAATGTTTAAACAGTATCTTTGCATGTATAATGAAATAATCAAAAACAAACCTGACAAGCAATTTTGGCTAAATAATTTAAAACAACTCCAAAATCATTTTTGTTAATAGGTTTATCTCTATCAATGCCATCTGATTGTAGTGGAATTAATGGTTCAAGTGTACTTTTATTTTTCTGTATTGAATTCTAAAATAATATAATAAACATATGAATTTATAAATAATAAATAAATAAACTGAATATTACCAAATAATTATAGTTTTTTTATAATTTAGTATAAAATTAAGTCATCAAAAAGTAGAAATAAGACCTATTGTAAGTATTTACTTTATAAATTATAATTTTTTAAATTACCACTGTTAAATTATTTTCATCCCTAATTCGTTGTAATTCCCATTTTATAATAACTTCAGAAAATGCTACTGCTAATTTTGTATGTTCAAATGTGGCAGATAATAAAAAGCCCAATCTCTGCATTGCATTTAGTATATGCTGAATGAGTGTGTGTCTAATTGGATAATATACCTTAAAAATAAAAAAGTAACTAATTTGTAATATTTATGTATAATATTATTCAAATATATATAAATATTATTAAGATTTTTGAAACTTTAATATAATTATTCATATTTAAGTTATAACTTATAAAATATAATACAAATTAACAAAATATTAAAACTTAAAAAAAGAGGATAAAGTGTTGACGGATGTAGTAGAAGAAAGTATTGGGTGTTTTATGAAATACTGATAAGATTGAAAGATAGATATTTTAAGTAAAAATTCAGGCTAAAAATATTATATTGATAGAAATTTTGGGGAGTGTACATAAAATTGGAAAAGAGAATGAGTGTAGCGAAGATGAAAATGCTTTACGTTTCGGAATGTATTTAGAAATAATTACTTAAGGTGAAATGTAGGAGTTGTATGCATGAGATTTTATGATGAGAAGTGATTCAAAAGCAATGAAATTTGTTAAGGAAAGAAATGTAGATGGTATGAAGGGGTGAGGAAGACTGAAGAAGCGGTAGTAAGATGGAACAATGAGTGATATGATAGATAGCTGGTTTGAATGGATGAGAGAAAAGATATTATGGTCTATGGTGGTGCAGTGACTGACCTCATATAGTTAAATATGAAATGTTTAAACTTACATTGTAATATCTAACAACCAAGTGTAATAAATGAAATAATTGTTGCATCAAATGTGATTCTTCAACAAAGATTTTTTTTGTATACTGATATAATGACTTATTTCCATCGTTCATACGAATAGACATTACTGGTATTATTAAATCTATTGCTTGTTGAGCAACATTTCTTACTTCAATATGATATGCTTTTAGTAGTTCATGAAATACTATAAAGTTAAAATTGTATTAATTTTTATAATTTTGTATAAATTCATAAACGTTAAGTAAATATTACTAATAACTATAAATACCCTGTAAAGTGATCTGGCTATGAACATTGTGTGAAGAACTTATATATGATAATAACAAATGACCACTGTATCGAGCAGTTGGGTCAACACAAGATTTTTCTAATAAACAGGGCCAAGTATAAGTCATTACTACTTTTATATTTTCACAAAGTTCGTCTGGATTAAATTTACTATCTTTATTATCAGGAAAATCATCAACTAATATACATCCAAGTTGTAATAAATGTATGCGAATACTGTCTTCACCAACGCCTGATGGTACTGCATGTTTAATTAGCTAAAAAAATTAATAATTTGTATATACATAAATATAAAATAATTAATAATAAATAATAAATACTAAATACTAAATAGTACTAAATAGTACTAAATAGTAGTGATATAATAATGTAAATAGTTTTTAATACCTGATATATATATGAAGTTACTATATTATCAGTTGAGTCTGATGGGTCAGATGTACCGTGAATTAAAACTTGTTGTTCATTTTTTTCATAACTAGCTGAAATAGAAGGTAGTATAATGAATTGCAAAATTTTGGACTTATAATGATTGTCCATGTTATCATCTAGAAATATTTCCACAAAACGAAAAAATGCTGTGCGTTTCCATTGGGGAGAAAATGTTTTTGTAACAGTTTCTTCTAAATAAATGCGTAAGAACTAAATATAAAATAAATTAATATTATACAAAAATTAATTTTCTATGTACATATTTTACTTTAATTTTAATTTACCTGAAAGTCTGAGATAAATCTAAAACAAAATGCTTTTACCAAATGAAAGAGCAAATCTACTTGATTAAAATTATGAATAAAATATT
>JABCUB010000290.1:0-10211 GCA_013282895.1 Eriosoma lanigerum | reverse complement strand
TACATTTGGAATTGTATACAATCGAGATAGTGTTTGAAGGCAAACTTCAGTTAAATTTTGCTTGCGACTAATTTTTCCAAAGTGAATAATAGCCTGAAATATAAAGGGTATTTTTTATTTTATATAATATTATAAAAAATAATATACAAGAATATACTTGAGCAGAAGCATGAATGCCTAATACAGCAGTGGTAGTTTGTTCAGGTCGAGAACAATGTTTAATAATAAATTGATAAATATGTTGTCTCCATGCTAGCACATTGCTCCAATAACTTAAGTCATCAGCTACGACTGGTATACGATTTTCCCATGTTTTTAAAACAACATTCATGTTGTTCAATGAGTTATTTGTATCATTTTCTCGTAAACCTTGGTAAATTTTAACAGCTTCAGACAATTCCATTATCTTAAAAATATAAGTATTAAACATATTTATTATAGTTATAACCTTTATATAATAATGACTGAAAATAAATAGAAATATTAAATTGCTTAGAAACAGGAAATCTAACTTAATCTAAGTATGATCGTAGTGTGCTTTTTTATGTTATGGTGTTATGCTTTTATGAGAAAATGTGTATTCGTAAAATAATATTGCATTTATGTATTTATAATTTTTATTAATTTTTTTTCAGAAGGCATTAAAATGTTAATATTATAATATAATGATATCTAATTAAAGAATTTATTAAAAGATTTATGGTATATGGATATAGACATAGATCTATTAATCTAGGCTAAGAGGGATTTTGTGTAGAGCTGAAAGTATCAAATATCAGTATATGAAATTTAACAACACTGGTGTCGGTTTCTTCTTTTTATAATGTGTGTAACAAATTAAATTAGAAATAATAATACAGTAAATAATTAATAAAAATTCATATATTATTAAAAGCAATACTCTACATTATTTATTAAAATTTTATATTAATAAATTTAAATATTTTGCTAAAAGTATTAATTGTTTAACATCATCTATAGACAACGATGTATGTTTATCAGCTATAAATTTATTATATTACAGTTTTAGCTAAATAATGTTTTGCATGGTGTACTTCATGGTACCCTGAATACAGAGATATTTTTTTGCTATAAATGACAAATTTAAAAACTCAGACTTAAATAGAAAAATCCGTACTATAATACATCATATATTTTTATTTGAAAATATTAAAAATAAATTTAAATTTATAGGAGTCTTAAGACTTGAAGTATTTGAGGTTCAAAGTTCAAATCTAGCAACATACTAGAATGTTTTTTTGTCGTCCATCAGATTTGTCAGTTCCGGCTATTGAGTTGAATATATGGAACTTTTATACACTGATATTGTTTACTTTTATACATTTTATTTATTTATCAAATAATATATAACAGAAAAATTAGTTATTATAAAAAAATGAAATTCAAGTTCATCAAAAATATATAGATTCCTCATTTTTTTTCCTGTTTCATTAGAAAAATTTAGAATTTTAAAAAATTACCTAAATTATGTACTAACTAGACAATATTCTCTACCAAAAGCATACCCTACTTGTGGTAATCGGAGCATTATTTCTATATTAATAAATAATAGATACTACTATTGATTAATCGGTGACACTACTATGTTATTGATAATAAATATATAAGTACCTAATAATTCATTTAACTCTATAATTTGTATTTTGTTTTATAACAATAGTTTGTTAGGACATATAATTATGTTTTGTCAACTGAATTATTTTTATGAAAATAAAATAATTTCGGTTATTTAAGTTTTAAATAAAAAGATCTTACCAGTGACTATATTATAGAGACGCACAAGGTGAAAATAAAATATTTTGAAGGTTTTAAACTTCAGAAGCTTCATGTTATCTAATGAAGTATTTTTTCTAAAATAATAAAAAAATGTTTCTCCTGTTCCGTTCCCAACTTTAGAAAGTTAAATACCCCATAACTCAGCAAAATTTTAAGACCTATATAAAACATGTTTCATAAATATAAGAAAAATTTAACTTTATTTTATTTTAACTGAATTTCTATTTAAAATATATTTTAACTGAATTTATTTTTTAAAATATATGATCTAACTGATTTTAGTAAATTAATTAGCATGAAAATGATTGAAACCAGAAAACCCTTGACATAGATATAGTATGACCAATTGAACTATTATTTTTTATTTTACTATGGACATATTTAAATATTTTTAATATATTCCTATCTAAGGAATAATACTAGCTATAATATTTGATATTTAATATGTTACCTGTTGAGAAGCTTGAAGGTATGGCAAATGTATATGAGACACAATATGAGGCAATCTTCTCCATTCTCTAATAACATGTGTACTAGCCATTTCTACATTTTGAGTAACATAAGATAAATTTGGTTCATCAGGATGACAAATTTCTAAAAAACCTCTGTATAAATACATCTAATAAAACAAATAAGATTAAAAATTTAAATAGTAAGAACAAATTATTCATAAAACACTGGTGAATAAGTTTAAAAACCTATCTCAGATAAAGATCTTTAATTATGTTATACAATATACAAATGAATGTAAGATTAGACAATTTTTTTTATTTTAGTTGTAAGACACTAATATCACCAACCCTTATTAGAAATATCTGAGGTAACTATTCTACTAAATACTAGGGTTCAAATGTATAACATGGTATACTATAAAATATGTTTTAATTTAAACTAACATTACAATATGGAAATATAAATTATAAATATACAATTGTAGTGCTATTAATCTATTATTAATAATTATCAGTAACTTATTGCAGACATATTCATAGTAAATTCATTGTACTTGTGATATTTATAACACTTTTAATATTTTTCTATTATTAGATTGTACATCACGAAAAATTATAATAGTAAATTGGTATAGTTTAATAAAGAATAAAAGTATCAGATGTAATAGAAAAATACTTATTTTATATGCATACAAATGTTCTATATTAGTAACTTGGCAACATTTAAATTTTACATTAGGATAAGAATATAAAAATATATTTTATTCTGTGTCTGTAACAATATTTTATAATTTTTTATGTAGATAGGTTTCTATTCAAAAGAATGAAAAAAGAAAATAGGAACTATTTTTAATTTTATAAGAGTGAACTTCAAAAATAAAACATATTATACGTTTTAGTCATTGTATACCTTATACATTGGGTATTATACGTGTAACATATAAAACATATTATTCGCGTATATTGCCAACCCTGCTATATACCTATTATATAATTAAAATGATAATAATAATTATTTCATTACCTTCCATAAGAAGTCATTAGGGCAATTATTGTCAACACAACTTAATGCTTCACTCATTAAATGCCAATCAGGTATATGCCAAGCACTATCTAATACCAAGAATGGATTTATATGGCCATTATGTTTTGAATAATCAATTACACTATCCCATTTATTGAGCTCTTTTGAACATCTAAAATATAAAAAATATTTGTGTAGTAAATGATACATATCTAGAATAAAAATTACACACCTAATCCATTGAGATTCCCATAAGTATGCTTCACTTAAAACCATATTTGATGCAGGTGAAATTGTATATTCATTTTGATATTTTTCAATTATAGTCGGGTATATAGGTAATGCTTCTTCAAACAATCCTTGTTGTTCTAATGCAAGAGCAACTCTAGTTTCGGGATATTGTGCATTTTTTTGCCACAATTCAGTCCACAAGTCTTCTTCTTTCAACTGTTTGTACATTCTAGTTAATGTATCAATTATATTCTAAAAATAAATATTTTTTAATGCAATAGGAATTAAATTACCTACAATATAAAATTTAACTCTAAATACATACTCTTTGTAGAGATATTTTTGGTTTAAATTTATTACAATCTTGTTTAGTTACTTCAAAATTATTATCTATCATTTTTTCTAATTCTAAAGTTATACCATGCCATAGATTATGAGAGTAATCAATATTCATCATAATACTTAGTTTAAAACTTTTTTTTGGTTGACATTGAAATATTGCTTCAAAGAATGTTGATTGAACACTTGGATGAACATCTTTTTGAACATCATGTATATCATTTACAATAAATTGATCAATTTTAGATAGTAATATCTAAATGATCAATATAAATTTTAATTATAATGTATATAATTACGAAAAAAAATTATAATTACTCACATTTTTTTGTGTATAGTGTAATGATTCCCAAATTGCAGGAAATAAGACAAGCCAAATTTTTTCAGCTAAATATGAATCCATATGACAAAGTTGAGTAATAGCTGAACAAATATTTTCAAGTTTCATTGTTTTTAAGTTATCCATAAGTTTTATGTGTCTACTTATTAATGGTTCTAATTTTCCCTCTTCAACAACTTCAATATTATCAGTTGACATTTGATCAGTATCCATCGCATATTCTGATTTTCCCGCTACATCTTCATTGGTGTTAAGAATTTTGTCTCTGAATGAAGAATCACAACTATTGACTAATTCTTTAATTGTAGGTAATTTTGAAGAAACAGAAGAAGTATAATCTTTTAATGTTACTGGAAAATCTATAAATAATAATTTAAATATTTGATTCAGAATTATAATATTATTAATATCATGTAAGATTTTTAGAAATTTAATAGATAATAGATATATTACATTATACTGAATAGGTTACGATTTTGATGAATTTTGCATTGTTTTCTAAAGTTTACTGTATTAAACTTATATTGTCATAAATTAGTTTCATGTATTTTTTAATTAGAAAGTTTATTTTTTTAAGAGTCATTTTTTTAGTTTTTCAGTGAATTTTAGATTTGTTAGGGGATTTTTGGATATAAAATTTGAATTTAAAATGTCATTTTAAGATTTTTACACACTAACATAGTTTTTATATAAATATAACAAACTATAAAAAGGTAAATACTATTATTAAATTATCATTCAATAGTAATGTTAATTATGTAAACATAATAAATAATAATTAGCGGTGTCTACGGCATATATTATGTGGTATACTATATAAAATCACTAGATATTATTAAATAATCTGTTAGAGGCTTAGAGTAATAAAATTGATGTCTGACGATATCTTTCAGTCGAGTTATGTTGTCATAAAATATAAGAAATTAATTTCTATGATTTCATTCTTTTAGTTGTATATCTTTGATTTTAATAGTTAATTATAATTAAAAGTAAAATGTAATTTAAAGTTAAATTAATTTTTAGTAAACTTGTTTAAACGCATCATTTAAATTTTTTAGGGCATAAAAATGGTTTTTAAGTGAATTTTTTAAGGTATTATAAGGGATTATTTTTCCAGCCCTAATAATAAACATTAAGTAGTGTAAATAAAAATTTTTAATAAAAGGTAACATAAGTAATATTAAAACTTTAAGTTGGATGACTTAAATATTATTTATTGAGTATAAACATAAATTTTTAAAAAAGTAAAACACTAACAATATAAATTTAATAATGATACATTTTTTTAAAAAATTTTCAAATTCAATTCTGTATAACCTATTTTTGGATTAAAATCACAATTAACACAACAAAAAACTTGGAAAACATGATCTGATCAAAAACTAGTAACCATAAATATAGAACTTTGGGAGAGTATAAGAAATGCAATGATCATTATAATGAAGTGTTGTTGCAATTTTTCTATATTCTCCGTTTTATAGACAGAGTCAGTATCATTTAAAAGTTAAAACATGCGAGTATAACATCCCTTTAAGTAAATAATAAAACATAAAGTTAATGTTCCTACAATACAAAAATATAAAATAGATAAAATACCCATACAAATACATGAAACACTGTACACATAATATATTATATTAACAATTTATTTTAAAAACTAAATATTCTTACTTGAATCAACTGTAGCTAATAATAATTCAATATATTGTTTTATCCAGTAATGTGTCATCATTGGATCCCAGTTTTGTGATCTTACTATATATAATAAACGTTCGTATGGTTTTGCATTAATTTGTAGATTCAATATACTGAAAAATTTTTCACGAACAGCAGGGTGTGAACATCGTAATCCACTTAAAAATGCTGCTTTTAATTTATGTCCCAGTTCTGAATTACGTAATTCTTCATCTCTGAAATGTTTTAAATTTTTATATATTTTAGTTTATACAACAATCATATAGGTCTTAACATTAACTAATATAAATCAAACATTACCTATAAATATGTATAATGATATCTAAATATTGATCATTTAGATCAGGAAACTTTTTTTCAACATGCTGCATAATTTTTACTAAAAGTTTAGATTTTTCACGTAAATTAGGTCCATCATTTGGGGGTGTTTGCATCCATTCTTCTAATATCTGAATTATACATAAATAAATAAATAAATAAAATAAAAAATAAATTTTTTTTTAGTAACTAATTACTAAAAATTACTAAACCAATGGAACAGTTCCAATATTTTTCTTATATAATATAAAATACCTATGTTAAAACTTAAAAAAGTACTACTTTTTCAATTGCATTAATAATCATGAAATATTATACTACTATATAAACTAGAGTTTTTCAAAATTAGTTTCCGTGAATTTTGTAATTTTTCAACTATCTTTCGGTAGTTTTCTTATGCCAAAGAAAAACTTTTACTAAAGAACCAAAATATCAACTAGATGCAATTAAAAACATACCACATTCTTAGTAATCAGACTATTATTTTTACATAAAAAATTGTCTAGAAATAATAATAATAAAAAGCACACATCAGTGTAAAATTAATACATTCTTCTCCTCTCTTCACTCAGAATCTAAAATTTAAATTTATTTAGAAATTTGTAATAACTAATCACTGTGGATCAACAGTTGTATAATTATAGTATTGGAACAACAAAAAATATATTGTACTTGTTTTTCATTAGTTCATTATTTGTAATATTTGATTATACATACTTTTAAAATTGTATTCATGATTCTTGCGTCATTAGTTTTTTCAATTAACCCAAGAATTGTACCAATAAATGTTTTTCTTGTTTTAATTTGCATGTTACTAACCCTGTTTTTCATCAAATCTAAACTTTGAATAACTAATTCACTTATTCCCATTGAAGATTCTGTATTTGTAGATTGTGGTTTCTCAAGACATATTATTTGCAGTACGTGTACAAAACGGAAAGATAAATTATCGATAAAAGCTACATTATTAGCACTAGCTGCTTTTAAAATAGCAACACAAGTTAAAAATTGATTATAATTTTGGGATATATTTTTCTCAAAATTTTTTAAACTCTCATCAATTAACTAAAAGAAAAAAAAACAACAATTATATTTTATTATTTTGTAATATGTAGTTAACAAAATTAAATAGCATACCACATTAATTAAACTATAAAGTTCTTTCAGTTCTTCAAGATATGGTTTAATTATAGGGAATTGAAAAATTAAACGTGTAAGAAACGCATGAGCCATTCTCCCAATCTAAAATAAAATGATGTATATACTTTTAAATATAAATGTTTAAATAAATATATATTTCATCTATCTACCTCCATATTAGTAGTACTAATGCATTCATATAATGACTTCTGAAGAGGTTTAATTATGTTTAAGAGTTGTGTTTTTGGTAGACTGGTTAAAAAGAATGTTAAAAGATCAAATGCTGATGCAATATTTGAAACGGTGATTGAAGTAGCAGGATTATTAGCAGCTGGTTCTAAATTTGAAACTGAACAAAATATTTTTTCCATCCAAGCTAATTTTAACATATCAATATATCTAGACATTATCGCTTCAGATTTTAATACTGTTCTTAATAGTGCAACACATCGTTTTGATAATAGTTCTGCCATACCTCCAGCAATACCATCATTAACCTATAACATAATACCTTTTTATACATTGTATAACTATAATATTCGATTAAACCACAAATTCAAAAAACGTCCTTAATTTAATAATGTCTATTTTAGTTGTTACAAGTCACTGCTTAAATGTTTAAACAGTATCTTTGCATGTATAATGAAATAATCAAAAACAAACCTGACAAGCAATTTTGGCTAAATAATTTAAAACAACTCCAAAATCATTTTTGTTAATAGGTTTATCTCTATCAATGCCATCTGATTGTAGTGGAATTAATGGTTCAAGTGTACTTTTATTTTTCTGTATTGAATTCTAAAATAATATAATAAACATATGAATTTATAAATAATAAATAAATAAACTGAATATTACCAAATAATTATAGTTTTTTTATAATTTAGTATAAAATTAAGTCATCAAAAAGTAGAAATAAGACCTATTGTAAGTATTTACTTTATAAATTATAATTTTTTAAATTACCACTGTTAAATTATTTTCATCCCTAATTCGTTGTAATTCCCATTTTATAATAACTTCAGAAAATGCTACTGCTAATTTTGTATGTTCAAATGTGGCAGATAATAAAAAGCCCAATCTCTGCATTGCATTTAGTATATGCTGAATGAGTGTGTGTCTAATTGGATAATATACCTTAAAAATAAAAAAGTAACTAATTTGTAATATTTATGTATAATATTATTCAAATATATATAAATATTATTAAGATTTTTGAAACTTTAATATAATTATTCATATTTAAGTTATAACTTATAAAATATAATACAAATTAACAAAATATTAAAACTTAAAAAAAGAGGATAAAGTGTTGACGGATGTAGTAGAAGAAAGTATTGGGTGTTTTATGAAATACTGATAAGATTGAAAGATAGATATTTTAAGTAAAAATTCAGGCTAAAAAAATTATATTGATAGAAATTTTGGGGAGTGTACATAAAATTGGAAAAGAGAATGAGTGTAGCGAAGATGAAAATGCTTTACGTTTCGGAATGTATTTAGAAATAATTACTTAAGGTGAAATGTAGGAGTTGTATGCATGAGATTTTATGATGAGAAGTGATTCAAAAGCAATGAAATTTGTTAAGGAAAGAAATGTAGATGGTATGAAGGGGTGAGGAAGACTGAAGAAGCGGTAGTAAGATGGAACAATGAGTGATATGATAGATAGCTGGTTTGAATGGATGAGAGAAAAGATATTATGGTCTATGGTGGTGCAGTGACTGACCTCATATAGTTAAATATGAAATGTTTAAACTTACATTGTAATATCTAACAACCAAGTGTAATAAATGAAATAATTGTTGCATCAAATGTGATTCTTCAACAAAGATTTTTTTTGTATACTGATATAATGACTTATTTCCATCGTTCATACGAATAGACAATACTGGTATTATTAAATCTAATGCTTCTTGAACAACATTTCTTACTTCGATATGATATGCTTTTAGTAGTTCATGAAATACTTAAAAATTCAAATTGTATTAATTTTCATAATTTTGTATAAATTCATAAACTTTAAGTATACAATACTAATAACTATAAATACCCTGTAAAGTGATCTGGCTATGAACATTGTGTGAAGAACTTATATATGATAATAACAAATGACCACTGTATCGAGCAGTTGGGTCAACACAAGATTTTTCTAATAAACAGGGCCAAGTATAAGTCATTACTA
This sequence comes from Eriosoma lanigerum, assembly GCA_013282895.1. Classification (NCBI taxonomy): domain Eukaryota; kingdom Metazoa; phylum Arthropoda; class Insecta; order Hemiptera; family Aphididae; genus Eriosoma; species Eriosoma lanigerum. Next base: position 690 of record JABCUB010000290.1, on the reverse strand, counting down.
CTTTTATATTTTCACAAAGTTCGTCTGGATTAAATTTACTATCTTTATTATCAGGAAAATCATCAACTAATATACATCCAAGTTGTAATAAATGTATGCGAATACTGTCTTCACCAACGCCTGATGGTACTGCATGTTTAATTAGCTAAAAAAATTAATAATTTGTATATACATAAATATAAAATAATTAATAATAAATAATAAATACTAAATACTAAATAGTACTAAATAGTACTAAATAGTAGTGATATAATAATGTAAATAGTTTTTAATACCTGATATATATATGAAGTTACTATATTATCAGTTGAGTCTGATGGGTCAGATGTACCGTGAATTAAAACTTGTTGTTCATTTTTTTCATAACTAGCTGAAATAGAAGGTAGTATAATGAATTGCAAAATTTTGGACTTATAATGATTGTCCATGTTATCATCTAGAAATATTTCCACAAAACGAAAAAATGCTGTGCGTTTCCATTGGGGAGAAAATGTTTTTGTAACAGTTTCTTCTAAATAAATGCGTAAGAACTAAATATAAAATAAATTAATATTATACAAAAATTAATTTTCTATGTACATATTTTACTTTAATTTTAATTTACCTGAAAGTCTGAGATAAATCTAAAACAAAATGCTTTTACCAAATGAAAGAGCAAATCTACTTGATTAAAATTATGAATAAAATATT
>JABCUB010000029.1:36341-52088 GCA_013282895.1 Eriosoma lanigerum | reverse complement strand
TATATAAAGCATATAGTTAATAAACCAAATCATGCTAATTTTTTAGTTGTAAACATAATACATTTCTCGAACCGCTCAGAATCTAATATTAAAATGTTAAAAATAAATAAACAAAAATTAAATTTATTATAAGTAAGACCTACTATCAATCATGGACACTATTTAATTTTTTATTATTATTCTATGATAAATACAAAATGTATTTATTAAGAACAAAATTTATTACAGGCAAAAGTGCGAATTAGTAGTGCGAGCAGCCTTGTAATACATAGTGACCAATATACCTGCTTAAAAATAAAACAGATTACTTTTTTCCACACCACCTTTACTTTGAGGTAAAGTAATTAGACGCATTTTTTTTAACGTGGTATTCCCAGTAGGTGTAATCCACGCTTAGATAGTATAATATAATATATAATTACTAGCAAACGGCATATTGATTGACTTTGGGGAGTTCGCCTTCGGCGTACACGAAACTCTTTTTGTGGAGGAATTTTTTTTTAGGGAAATTGCGATAAATGTTTTATCCGCCTTCGGCGGATTTAAGGGCGTCCGCGATCTAGTGGTCTATAGGTGACACCTTTTGGCGGTAAATCGATTAAGTTTTGTAATTCTGGAATTCTTAAAATATTCCCTTTCGGGAACCAAGGCAAGTTTATTCCAAAGGCCGTCGATACGGGTGTCGTAGAGAGATAGCGTCATCGTAAGGATGATTTCGAAATGCTGCAATCGCTCGTCTTTCTTTAACGGATCTTTTTCCTCCCGTTTCGATAATGTTTAAACGATCGTTTTAGTGATTTTAAATGTATTAAATTGACGATTTAAATAGGTAAACCACACATGCATAAAAAAAATTTATCAAGATAAAAAATATTTTATTCTCAAAAGCCAAGGACATACGAAAAAGTATTAGACTGCACAATGCCACAATATTAGCTGTTGCATAATAATCATTAATAGTCTTATTCTATGATAATTTTCACACCATGGTTTGATATTAAAGAAATTACTATTATCTATGCATAAATAGTATTTAGCCAATATTAGTATTGAGGGATGACCAATATTAATGTATAACAGGGATAAATTGATATTAATATTGTGTTATCGTTTTACGGTCGATTGATAAGACCGTCAGTTTATCAGTAACATTTACATTTCAAATAATATGCCAAATTCCACATAAATAAGTTATATGTAACTATTTTGATAAATATAATACTTTTACGTATGTACAGTTTTAATCAATATTGTACGTCATACTTTTAATTTAATTTTGAGTGTTTTAATAATTTTCTCAAAACATTTTATTTATTAAAAATTTCGAATCAATGTTATGCTAATCTTATACATCACACGATATTTCATGTTACGACAGATAAAATTAACTAATATGTTAATTAAATGTCAAAAAAGTACCATTGATATCAAGAAAGAATTGTTTTCAAATAAAAGAATGAAAAGAAATTATGTAGTAAATGAAAGTAAACAGAGACTGTTGTGAAAAAGTAAGTAAATGATATGTGATGCAAGATTTACACTATATATTTTTATTAATTAATTTACAATTTTATAATTTTTTTTTAGTGTGTAAATTCCAAACCAAAATGAATACTTTAATGAAAGTACTAACACTAAGAACTGAAAACAATAAAGCATGTGGCTTTGAATATTATATCGAATATAACTGGTTGGCAAGTGTACTGTATGTCTTTGTATGGGTATTATGTTACAATGAGCGCATCAATATCAACTACGGGTAATGCCATAGAGTAAAATGTTATTATGATAAAAATTTATAAGTACATTAATCTTTTCAACAGACATTATTTTGACTAAGACAACACCAGAGACTGATAGTGAAGACAACAACAACTTACTATTGCTATTGCTTTTTACAGGTATAGAAGTGAGTTATTATTATTATTATTATTATTTTTTTTTGTAGTTAAAACTACAATGTTTATACATTTAACGACACGGTGCCTTATATAATTTGAAGTGTTTCTTTGTAGGATTTGGAATCATTCATTATGCTTTTATTTAATGTTTTAATAATTTTCCTGAACATTTTGTTGTGTAGTAAAAATTGCAAATCCAATGTATTGCTTTAATGTAAAATAGATCAGTACAAAATTGTGAGTAAATATATATATATAGCACAACTAATAAAATATATTTTTAAAATAAATACTTTTGTTTTTCATGTATGCAAATGTATTTGGTATGTGACACATATACTACATAGTTAACAGTCAACACTGTTAAAGCATTAGAACAGGTAAAGAATATATAAAAAGAAATGTGTAGTGAACAGAGACTGTACGCGAATAATTAGAATTAATAATTTACTTTTTTCAGGTGTGTTTAACAGAATCTAATACACTACACAATATACCATGTTACAACAGACAAAACTATCCAATATAGTAATTATATGTATTAAATGTCATAAAAGTACTGTTAATGAGTGCATCAATGTCAACTATGGGTCAAGCCATAGAGTTTTTAAGTGTAAGTAATAAGTGTTATTATAATAAAAATATAATAGTATATTAATCTTTTCTATATACATTTAATGATTTTGACTAAGACAACACCAGACACTGATGGTGAACACAACAACGACTTACTATTGTTATATTTTTACAGGTATATAAGCGTGTTACTTTTTTTTTTTATAGTTAAAATCAATGTTTATATGTGTAATGACACTGTGCCTTATATGATTTGAAGTTTTTCTTCGTGTGGAATCATTCATCATGCTTTTATTAAATGTTTAATGTATGGCAACATATATATAACATATGTATAACAACATAATGCAAAATATAGACTTTAAATCTTGATGATTTGTAATTTAATTGCAGCCAAGTGAATTAAAATCTTATCATTTTACAGATATTATATGCTCAATACAAAACTATACAAAGTGTACAGTGTTCAGCGAAAGGTAAAGGTTAGGTCTATATGCTCTTTATCATGTGTAGTGTAATGTAGTGTAGCTACCTTGCAACAATGTAAATCTTTAACATCTTATATATAGTTTGGATCAGGGCAAAATGCTGGTGTATGGGAAAGTAAAGTTATACACCCATAGCATAATTAATATAATATATATATTGAATATAAATACTATTGTTGCGGGTGTATTTGGTGTTTCATATACCACATAGTATTTCATGTTATAACAAACAATATGGTAATTATTTATTATATATATTTATAAATGTCACAAATGGTGCAAATTTTTATATTATAATTGTTTTTCAGGTATGTGAAACGAAACTAAAATGATATTGCATAAACTAACCAACTGAAAGCGGTTAAGATATAAGCATGGGATAGTAAACCAAATACCACTGGCAGGCAAGTGTTTATTTACCAGTATACTGAACCACATATAATTAGATAAAATTGTTTGGATTTGTTGCAGTACCTTTAACAGCTATATAGAATGCTTTGACTATTGACTGCTGGTGAAAATTAGAATAAGTAAGTTAATGTTTAAAATATTTGTAACAGTGTGAATACCTTATATAATTTGAAATGTTAAGAGTTAAAAGTAGAGCAGTTATCATATATTTAATTTTTAAATATGTTTTTACGTGTAACACATAATGTATAAAATATAAATAAAATTGTTATTTTTTGTTGCAGAGTTATACCAGAGAACTATATTTATATTTCATCAAAGTGCCCAGTAATATACACTGAACATGTGTGTGCAAAAGAATAAGAATTGACTTTTGACTGCTGGTGAAAAATAAGAGTTAAACTATTAAGTGTCGCTTTGTGGGTGTCTTTTCATGATCCTAAGAGTAGAGTAGTAATTAATTAATTTTATATTGAATGTCAATTGATGGTTAAATATGTATACGGTGTAATAACTTAATATAAGAAATGTCACCGGTAATTGAACAAATAATTTAAATTTTTTTTTTTTTTAGTTAAATTTACAATATTTATACGTGTAATGACACGGTGCCTTATATAATTTGAAGTATTGTAGGAAATATATTATACAATGTTACAGTGTTCAGTGGAAGGTAAAGCGCTCTATATCATGTGTAGTATAATGTAGTGTAGCTATCTTGCAACAATGTAAACCTTTAACATGCTATATATAGTTTGGATCTGCGCAAAATGTTGGAGTATGGGAAAGTAAAGTTATTCATTCATAGCACAATTAATATAATATATATATTGAAAATAAATACTATTGTTGCATGTGTGTTTGGCATGGTGACATGGTGTGTTTGAATTCATACATCACACAGTCATGCAACAGACAAAGTTGAACAATATGGTAATTGCTAATATATATATATATTAATAAATGCCACAAATAGTACAAATTTTTGTATAATAAATGTTTTTCATGTGTGTGAAATAAAACTAAAATGAAATCACCAAGACTAACAACTAAAAGCAGTTAAGACATAAGCATATTTTTTTAACAATGAATAGTATACCAAATACCACTGGCAGGCAAGTGTTTATTTACCAGTATACTGAACCACATATAATTAGATAGAATTGTTTAGATTTGTTGCAGTACCTTTTACAGAGCTATTATAATGGGCATGGTTATTCGATTAAATAGACAATAAGACTGCTTTGACAATTGACTGTTGGTGAAAATTAGAATAACTAAGTTAATGTTTAAAATATGTGTTATAGTGTGAATGCCTTAAAAAATTTGAAATGTTAAGAGTTCAGAGTAGAGCTGTTAAATCATAAATTTAGTTTCAATTATGTTTATTCGTGTAACACATAATGTATAAAATATAAATAAAATTGTTATTTTTTGTTGCAGAGTTATACCAGAGAACTTTTATATTTCATCAAAGTGCCCAGTAATATACACTGAACATGTGTGTGCAAAAGAATAAGAATTGACTTTTGACTGCTGGTGAAAAATAAGAATTAAACTATTAAATGTCACTTCGTGGGTGTCTTTTCATGATCCTAAGAGTAGAGTATTAATTAATTATTTTTATATTGAATGTCAATTGATGGTTAAATATGTATATGTGTAGCAACATAATATAAGAAATATAATTTACTTTTAATTGTTATTATATCTAATTTGTATTGAATATACATACATTTTATTGGCAATACTCTACTTTTATAGTATATATTAATATTACATCATTTTTTTTTCTTTTAAAAAGTGCTATGTTTGTGTAGCATACTTATTTCCGTATAACTGAAATCTGTGTTGTTGTCTTCATATATAACAAAAGAACTAATACTACTGACCAACAACTGAAAAGACAAAAAATGCATATATTGGTGTACCAAATGTAAGTAAGTATATATGATTGTAATTGTTCATACGTGTAATGACATAAATTTAGACATTATTTTTGTTGCAGAGTTATGTTCATACTGAAGTAGAAAATGTAAATGGTATTGCAGTTGGTCAAGTGCCCTTATTTTCTTATTAATTCAATTGTATCAATACATATCGCTTGGGTATAAGATCACTCTCAACAGTTTTAGTGTAATCCATCATCATGAAAAAATGTATATATCATTATTTTATTTATAATCTGACCACCGGTAATTGAACAAATAATTTTAAATGTTAACAATGTGTAATGACAAAACACTTTAATTTTTTTAATCTAATTGATATTTCATAATATTTTGTTTAATGTGTGCAACATCACAACTTGTCAAACAACATTTCTCTATATATTAATTTATATTTTTTATCTATTTTATTTTATTTGTTATATAACCTATGTAGTAACCTATGTTAAATAAATATAATAATTATTAATAATGTTGTTTTTTATCTCATTCCTTATACCATGAATAAACTAAAAACTTACAAAATTAATATGTTCAGTAACACTAAGTATGTAGTTTATGTTATATTGTAAGAAAATTAATATATATATACATTTTATATGAAGAATGATAAAAAAGTAAATAGTAGGTAAATGAGTCACCAAGTGTTTATAAAACGTATAGTTTGACATATATTGTCTCCTCTCGGTGTGTGCAATATTGCAACTCTATGTCTTAAATGTGGTTAAATTGTTCTTTGGAAGTTAAGACACAGAACTATGTATAATATTAATTATATAAATACTCATAAAAATAATATGTTGAAGTATAACAAACGTCCATTAAATTACAAATGTTTGAAAAAAGTCAATAAAATCTCAAATAAATAAACCCCGTACACAAATTAATATTTCTTTACATTATTATTATTATTCGTCGGCCATTTTCTAAGTCCGAAGGAAAAATGAAATCGTTGAATTTCAAATTTAAAAAGTCATTGTTAAAAGAAAACACAACACACACACACACACACACACGTCGTCGTCAGCGAACATGTTTTTTTTATGATATATTTTATTAAATTTTTTTCAATATTATAGAAATTAAATTATATTGGCTAATAGTGTAGTAATAATGTTTTTTACCACCGAAATTGGTTGCTAAGGATATCTGATTATATTGTTTAATCATAATAATATCTTTTAGTTACAATACACATTTAATATTCAACACTATAACAGACACATAATTTTAATAAAACACTTTTTTATTTTAAAAATTAGGAACACACTTAACACAAACGATAAAATATAAACATTTATCAAAAACAAATATACAGAATAACTGAACATCGCACACACACACACACACACATAGACACACAATTCGTATATTGAAACTCAACACAAAACATAATGGAACATAACGTCAACTATAGATCGTGCACTTGTCTGAAACACGAGCACTTGCACTTAAGCACATGCAGTTGTGCAAGAAGAAGAAACAGGCGAGTTATTTTTGATAACGGTAGTCGATCGTATCCGATCGTCAAAGTCGAAGGAACAAGAATTTTGTCGAGAAGCTAACGACCGCGCAGAGTTGCCGGTCAAGAGAGAATGAGGTGTAAAGAGTGCGGACGGCCGTGGCAAAACCCTAGTCAAAGTGTGCAGCGCGATTCCGATCAGTGGCCGGAACGCGATGTCGAGACGGAGGAAAACGTAGAACGTCAACGGGAAGCGAACGAAAACTGCTACGGTTGACGTGTCAACAGACATGGTTCAGTCAAATAATTGGAAAGAAAAGGCAAGCGCTGATGGACTGTCTGTCGCGAATGTCGCCGAAGAGCCGAACGTCCGGATACAGCAACTACGGTCCGCCGCCGACGGTGACGGTATACTCGAAATGTACATGCCCGAAATGTGACGAGCTCCGCACGGAACGACAGCGTAATTACCAGAGCACGTAAGTTCATGCACTAAAAATTGTCAAAATATACACTAGAAAGTTCCAAAATATATGCATTTATATGACCTAAAACAACTCATCGGCGAGTGCAAAAAACTATACTGTACAATGTTCAAAATTTTATTAGAAATTCGGGTTAGTGAGAAACATTGCGCGCGTTTACATATTTGAACAGGTTTCGTTTCGACGACGTACTTTATTTTCGCGGTACTACGTAAAACGCATAAAATCTTAATATACATTGTACTAGCAAATTAGGAAGTCACACGAGAATAAAAGTTAATCAAAACACAACAATTTTGTAAAGGGGAAAGTAAATAAGAAACAAGAAACTTTTCAATTATTTGTTAAAAAAATTTTGTTAGGAAATAATATGCACTAACGACTCTAAAAATACGACTATATGCCAAATATGCTTTTACACCCAAAACATACAAAAACATGCATTATTAAAATTTATATTATTATTACTATTGTTATGAAACGGATTTGTCTCTCAGTTAATATGTTTTCCTGTGTAGCAAAAAAAACATGCAGATGCATGAACTTACGAGCCCTGGTAATTACTATTATTCTCAACCGGCTGTAGCGGACAGACAATTGCAACAAAATCAGGAAGAAATTGCACATAACCGCGATGACGGATACCGGAACATTCCGAACGGAGCAATAAAGTCGATATTGAAACGTAATTGTTATTGCGACCACTGCCAGAATCGGAAAGCAAAACCGCCACAGTAGGAATTCCGTTTCGATCTTTATGGAAATTACGTCGATTAAATTTAATTTGAAATTTTTAAAATCGATACTGTCATATTGAGATTATATTAAACGATTAATCGTTTAATTTATTCCAATGTGTCTGTATCGACTTTAAAAATACCTTTTCATTTTTAAGTTATAAGTCATATAAAGACAGCCAGTTTAAAGAGTCTAGTTACGTGAACATTTTGTTGTTTTAAATTTCTAATTTAATTAATGTGCTGTTTTTAGGAATTATTTTTATTTATTAGAAAAATCATATTTTTTACGTCATTTTTTCCTTTTTATTTTACCTTTTATATCGTGGAATATAAAATTCATATCATCAATATTTATTGAATATTATGATATGTTAAATTTCGCATAACATTATATCAAAGTATTAAATTATTACAAATTATGACGTCCAAATTATAAATTCTTCAATAAATGAAAAAAATTCCTAAATCACCTTTATTAATAATTAGGATAACGAGATGTCAAAATTCTCATACTATTATAGATCTCTTTAAAAAGGCTATCTTAAAATGTCATATACCTTAGGAAATATAACTTTATTGATTATTTTTTAAATAAAGATTTGAAAAAAGCTGTATTACTGTTGTAATTATATGTACTTTTAAATAATATAATATTTATTTCGTGCATAACTCTGTACACAAACAGTACGTATTATTTATTTAATACATCATAGTACGCAAAAATATTTTCAAGTCCCTGTTTATTTACAATTTCATTCTACGTAATAAATTATTTATTTTTCACATTTTCAAAACAACAATATTAGAAGTTAAATATTAAACTTCCCAAACTTATTATAATACTCTTTAGTCTTTATTATCACAGCTGATTTTCCCAAAGTTGCATTTTTATCTTGCATGATGTAACTTAAAACATTAACGATACTAAGTACTTGGCGTATGACAAATTTATAATAAAAGAGCATTTTGTAAGTTAACAAGACATAAATAATAGCTTGGTAACAGTCCTAAACAGCATCACAACTTTTGTACCTACAATTCCATCTTGTTTTTCTTATTCTTCCAATTGTTTTAATTTTCAGCCCTATTTTTTTTTAGATATCGATGAGTTGTTGAGTTTTTGTTGGAGAAGGAAAGTAAATACTGTCTAATGTATTAAATATACATCTAGTTTCCTATAATAATAAAAAAAAATTATCAACAAGATTGACATGGTAGGCCATAAAGTGAGTATAAACAGCACAAGCATATTTGTTTTAGATTTTTGCTATACACCATTGAATTGTCCAACCATGACACTAGATTCATTATAAGATTGACTAATATTAAAAATAAGCTATTATTTAAGTACTTAAATTACAAACTTTGAAATAATCAAGAATATGTTAACTTACAGCTTTATCATCTTTTTTAACAGAACAATCAATAAATCCATTTGTTCTTCCATAAAATAACTGAAAATATATTGATTATATATATTTACAAGTACTTGTTATTATTTTAATTTTTCAGTCATTAATAAATATACCAACTGTGCTTCATTACACATCATAACAAATACACTATTTTCAATTTCATGTATAACTTTGTTTCTTAAACTAATAGCACATAGATTAATATGTTGCTCTTGTATTAGATGACATGTTTAATTATTAGTATTTTTAAATTTGTCTGCAAACTTAAGTTTATATTAGGAAAACAATTTAACGAAATTGACCTCAATCAATGTATTACATTTTACCCGCCCATATTTTTTTAAATATTTATCATTATAAATAATTTTAAATTATATTTATATTTATTATAGTTACATGATTTAAATCCTCATAAAATTTCAAATACATTCACATTATTTAATATTCATTTAATAATAAAACATAAGTAAAAAAATAAAATATAAAATAACAAAAAAATTTACTTTTTTCATTCAAAATTGATAATAACAAAATATATAATTTTTCATGGAGAATATAATGTTATCTGTTAAATAATTATAGAAATAAAATTCAATTAGATTACGCCTGTGTTACAACTATCCCCGGTCCCCCTAAGACACCCTTTAACTTTGTTCATTGAATCTCTCATTAGAATTTCAATATTGTATTGACTTTTGGTTGTTCTCTTAGTACAAATTTGTTTATAATTACCTGAGAATACTATTAAATTTTTTACAATATAAATTGCATGGCATTTGAAGAACAGCCAAATTGGTAGAATGATACATATGAAAAAATATTCAATTATATTCGTATTATAAGGATAGTTATGTAAGGATATGTTAGTATGGAAAATATAGTATTATACATTTTCAGAAATCTAAGTAGACTTCAAATGTAAAAAGAGGAAATATTACTAAACTATGATTATCTAAACTATAAAAAATAAAACATAAAATGCCAAGCGTACCATAAGAAAAATGTACCCACGTATACAATAATAATTTAACCCGTTACCCAGTTATACACTAACATTGTTTATTATTTTAATAAATATATTTATATGATGTAGGTCATACATTACAAAACAAGTATTAGGTACTAATACAATATAATAAAAATTAATATTAGTTATTACAAAATTAACTCAACAGGTCTACTTTTTGGGCAAAAATATTTAAATTTTCTTCCCGGTTAATATTATTTGATAAGTTTCATTCAATGTGTAATAACAATAAGTTTGAAAATCTATCATTAGTCATCACAGTTCTTTGTTCATTAGTTAGATACAATTAAAGTATAATTTCATTTGTGAGAGCTATTTTTAAATGAGCTATTGCAAAGTATTGGGTTGTTGGTCGCTAATAACATTGCCACTCATTGCTCTACGTAATTTACTGTAGTTGATATAACTATTTTTGATTGAGAAATGTCTTAAACTACATCACCTCTAGAATAAAAACTGAATATTTTCATTTACACGAAGTAAAATGAAAAGATCAATATCAGTATTACCTTTGAATAACTCTGTTGATGTATTTATATTTCTAAAACAACTTTTTAGAGACTCGTTGTGGTTTTTATCTCTCTGAAATAAATATACCAAGTAATTATATAAATATGTGTATATGTATTATAAATAAATATTAAATGATTTATTAATAGTTATTGAAAGTTTAGAAGAGTAGAAAATAATTTAACTAAGTAAAATGTAAAGATGATACTATTATAACAATAATAAATTAAGATGAAAAATAAATATTACTATAATTATAATTTATTATAATTAAAAACCTAGAAGTTAGAAGAAGCATAGAAGATGTGAGAAGTATGATGGGTTCTAAATATAAAGTTTACGTTTAATACTTGGTTACAAAAATTAAGTTAACAAAATTATGGAGATATTAAAAACGTGGAATATGCTATTCCCACTGAATTTGGGATACGAAATTTTAATAACTTTGTATATTGTTATTTATTATTTTCATTTAATAATTATATTACAATACCAAACATTTGTAATGATAAACGTTATAAAAGGTAGATAACATTGAATTATTACAAGAAATAAATACCGATGAAATAATAGATATTCGCTAAGAAAAGATGTCAAAAAAATAATGTTTAATAATATATTATAGAATGTATTAATAATATGTAATAATATTTTTTACTAAATACTTATTATTAATACTGCAAAAATAAACGTAATTTTATTTAATGATTCTAAATTTAATATTGATTTATTTGATATTTATAGCCAATAAATAAAAAAGAGTGAGTACTTTTTAAATATTCTTTTAAAATATTTTTGATATATAATATATATAAGGGTCTAAGGAAGAACATCCGGAATCATTCTTTTGCTTTATTTTTCATTTTCAGTAGCCACATTGCTGTTTATAGAATTATTAACTAAAGAAAGTATAATAAATAAAAACACTATAATATATTAATACTATTTCGTTATTGCAAGGATGCAATCTTTTTAAATATTATTATTTAAAAGTAAATGTATAGAATCCCATATGTTATTAGAAAAATATATTGTTCTAGAATATTTTAATCGACTCACATTTCCGACAATCTGACAAATTAATTTTATAACAAATGTACATCCTTCTATCCGAATATTATGGGAGTATACCCATGTTTTTTTTTTAAGAAAAATTATAATATTCAACATTACCTATAACATAAGCGAAGAATGTACCTGACGGTTTTATATGTGCCTATTTTTTGTTAGAAAATTGTATCTACTTGGTTCTTTATTAGCTCATTTTTCGAAATTTTTCATGGAATAAGAATTATTAAGTGAATAATACTGATTATCACTATAAAACGAATATTACTGAATATCATATAATTTACACTAAGAATTGATTGACATACAGTAATATTAAATATATTTTTTGGATAATCAACTTAGGTATTTTATATTGCTCATTATACGGTAGTACTACAGCTCGGATCTGTTCAGTCTTTTCAAGTCTGCACTTCCCGAACCGTTCAGAGGCAGCAAGAGCACACTCTACTGTGCCCACGCCTATGATTATTATACTTTTGTAGTAGAAATCATTGAATCAAATAGAAATTTTATTTTCCACGATTCATTTACATAATAATATCTCATAATTTGAAATAATATATGTGAACACAATTATCTAAAATTTAAAAGCATAATCGTATAGGTACCTATATCTTTAGTAAGTTATTGTAATCCAATGTGTCAAAATTTATTTGACTTCTTATGGAGATATTTTTTGTGAATATATGTATTCAAAACAATTTAATAAATACAGATTATATTAAAATAGTATATTTTTAATTTATATTAATTGATGTCACTCTGATAGTTATATCTGGTCTAGGAATATTAATATATCATATTATGTTGTATGTACTACTTTGATCTATTAGGGTACGTCGTAAAAGTATTTTACGTATAAATTTACTGCCTTTTGTCGTACAACTTTCAATTTTAAACCCGACTATTATTGTTTTTAAAAATGGTTCTTTGTCAAAAATTCGCATCAGTCAATCGAATTCCAAATAAATCGATATATATATATATATTTAATAACAATGCCAGATACAATATTACAAAATGTAACCAATAAACGGCAAAATATATACAAAACCGACAAAAAATGTACGCACACGCAAAAATACGTATCAGTCTGATGAATTCAAATAAATCGGTTTAATAGAAACTATATATTACTTCGATCTATACGTTTCATAGGTCATTCATGTACAAACCTTTGTGACAAGTTTTTTGACGTACAATTATTAATTTAAAAGCCGACCATCATTGTTTTTTAATATTGGTTCTTTGTCAAAAATTCGCATCAGTTTGCTGAATTTTAAATAAACGGTACAAAATGTAACCAATAAACGGCAAAATATATACGAAACTGACAAAAACTCTACGCACACTTAAAAATATTGTAAAAGTACGTATTTGTCTATTGAACACCAAATAAATCGGTTTATATCAAGTAGTATGTACTACCCTCGATTTATTTGGGTACGTCGTATAAGTATCTGTATCTTAATACGTCGTATAACCAATAAACGCCAAAATATGCGAAACAGACAAAAAATATACGTAAATATATTGCAAAAGTGGCGGAGTGCCAAGTGAGCATCGAAATGAATAGTGAATACTGAACGGTGTTGGCCGGTGGTAAACTGGCAAAGATTCAGAATATTTCGTTTCATGGTCCGAATCATCGTGGAGATCATCGGTTGCAGCACCTTTACTGCAAATAGCCACGGAGGCTGGGTGATTTATATTCCTATTAAAGATGTGAATGGTGTAGTTTTGATTGGCCCAATTTTTTAGCACCAAATTCAAATAATTAATAATTTACGTATATATTTATACTATTATATATGTTATGATATATGAATAGGTTGGGTATCCAATATTTTTACTATCTTAATTCATGTTAATTATTTTTTTTTTTTCTATATGATTACTTATTAAACATTGCAATTCTGGAATATATTGATTATTTTAAACAATTGTTAATTATTTTATTAAAATTTATTGAATAAAATCCATTTAAAATTAATAATTCGATAATGCAATCATCAGTATTCATTGTTGATAAATTATTTATACAAAAAAAATATACGTATAAATATAAAAACATGTAAATTATAAACTTTAATTATTTTAGATTCCAATATAAATAACTAATTAACATTGCACGTTAATCAGTATAAACATACTAAATTGTTATATATATACATTGAAATCCTTTACAACATTATTGTTTTCTGATCGGAATGCTGTTTAGACAGAATTAAAACCCTATGTTCGTGTTCATTTATACGACATATTTATGTTATAGATATTAGTACCAAGTTACTTTACATCAACATTAATTTTTAAAAGGCCAATTTTGAACATTCTACCTTCGGACCTCGGAGAAATTAGTTGTTTATTATAATTAAGATTTAAATGAAATGATATTGCAAAACTAAAATTTGCAAAAAGTTTACAACGTGTGTAAATTATCTATCAGAATACTCAAAAATACTTCAAGTACCTACGTTCAAAATGGCATTAGTTATGAAAAATCTAAAATCAATTTCGTCAAAATTACGATTTTCGTGAATTTTACCATTTTTCCGAAATTTTTGGTAGTGTATCTTTTCTCAAAGAAAAATCATTTGAAGAATTAAATAAATTTGCTATAAAAAGTACCAACTTGATGCAATTTGCTATTGAATGCATATACTATTCGTAGTAATCAGACTGTTATTTCTACCTCTAAAAGTGTTTTCAGACTATTAATAATACAAAAAATATCACAATATTCAATTTTACTAAATATTTAAACTTTATAAGCTTATAAAACAAAATTGTGGCTTATGATTTTCATAATATTTGGAAATAGATTAATTATTAAATGAATAGGTTTCTACAATGTTTACAAACCGTTAAACCCAAAATGCATGTAATACTAAACAGTATTGTGTATTTAATTTCAAAACTCTATACTTAGTCAGAAAATGAACAATCCATTCCAAAATCTTACTTCTCATTTTAACTACTTATGTGAATACTCGATACATTTTTAAGTTTCTACGATCAAAAATTGATTTAATTATCGCTAAATAAAAATTAATTTTAAATAACTTTGCCGATTTTCCGCCATTTTTTTAAGAAATTCAAAAAATAATCTAAATAAAGTGCCAACTAAATGTAATTTTCTACCTGAAAGCATACTCTATTCGTGGTTATCGGACCATATTTTTTATATAAAATAGTGTCTTCAGGCATAAAAAAAAAAATTAAATTAAAAAAAGCGGGAACGTCAATTTAGGATGTATTCTTCTTCGTCGGTACCCTATTTTTGGTAATCGTACCATTATTTCTACCCAGAAATTTTTAATCTAATTATTTGTGCAGAATATGTAAAATTAAAATAGGAAATAATGTAAAAGCAGGGCTATATTGATAAACACTTATTAAGAAATTGGGAACAATATAATATATTTAGGATGATCTTACTATTAGTAGTATGAAAGAGGCTTGTATTTGGCATGACATACACAATTTTAGAGACTCAATATTTGTATTTCTGCATCAGAAATGATGACGTGAGTTTTGTAGTGAACCCACACGTTTAACCACGTTCTACATGAAGTCGACGGAATCAGTTCCTTTCGGTATTTTTTGGAGTTCTTCGGTTGTTGGTTTTAAATAAATACACACTGGTTGTATGTTATAAAAAATATTATTTTATTTTTAATAATTATTAGGTTTAAAAAATATCAGGATT
>JABCUB010000029.1:24780-35841 GCA_013282895.1 Eriosoma lanigerum | reverse complement strand
CCTAATTTTAACTTTATCTAAGATATTCTTCTGAAATTTTTCTTTCAGATATAATTTGTTCAACATAATTCTTTATGCAAACACCAATACCCTCAGAAAAAAACAGTTTCCATCCCATCAATTACAATATGTACAGCATTCCTACTCGTCATAAATATTATAGGACAAGTTTAATAGTTTCGTAATAAAAATAATATTCATACTTATACCTATAATTATTTTATAGTTTATAAATTATTAAAATTGTATTGTCGTTTATTGTTAGAATAAATCTATGAGAGTAAAATGTAGATAAAATAATAAATTAGTAACTAATAATTTAATATTTTAACTGTTAAATCTTATATTACATTAAAAATTATAATATTTTCATCCCTATAATAATTGTTTGTGTGAACAATATTTAAAATATAAATAATTAATATTCTGCAAAAACCATTAATTTAATTATAACATACCAAAATATTTATAAATAATTTAATTAATTGTCAATTGAAAGTTATAGATAGAGATAGGTTATACATATTTTACTTTAACTTATTAATCGTTGTGACTCGTGAATAATTATTACAAATTATAATCAAATAAGTAAACTATATTATTGGATTTTTTTTTTTTATATATATTTCATAATAAATATTAATTATTAGAATATATATAATATAAATAACAATGTATAAATTAATTTAAGGAGTTTGAACACAATTGTGTTCAATATTTAACAATCACCATTCAGATTCAATGTGTTGACGATTATTTTCCACAAGTGTAAACCCGAAAATCACGTTCTGACAAAGTATTGTAACGTAATGAATTTATTGTAATAACATCATAACTGAAACCATTTATTCAAATATCAGACAATTATTAAGTATCTATTAGCCGATACCAGACTTATAATATTTTGAAAAATTGAGGAAAAGATTAAAATGTAAATTATTATCATAATAGTTAAATACTAAAGCACATGCACAAAAAACATCAGAAATTCGTAAATATTAATTTACCTATCTACAAAATGTATTATAAATGTCAATATTTAATAGGTACACATTTATTGAGCACTACTGAAATTTTTAAAAAAATTTCGTGAGGATACGCTTAACCTCCTCCTTGTTTAAGTTCCTGGATATACTTAAATATCTATACAGATAATATTTAATATTATAATTTATATGTCTGTTTGTATGTACAACTAATATCGTAATATTGCTTAGGAAAAATAGGTAAAGCAGATAAATAGTAAAATATAGGTTAGCAGGTTAGGTATAAGTGCAACGTACAAAGTTAAATAGGGAAGTGTATTATTTTTGTCGGATTGTACGTATTTCATAATTCTAGCAGAGATGTTTCCTAAACCCTAATGAACATATTATAATGTTATTCTAATTTTTATTTAGAGGCTATAAACTATATTCAAGTTCAGCCAATGGCAGTTTTCTTAGTCGCTAGTCCACAATTTTCCGTTAAATGTTATTATTTTATTAATATCGTACTTAATTAAAATACGTATATAGTAGGTAGGTTTATTTATTTCTTAAACAAGAAATGTTAAAGTAATTTTACAATAAAAGAATATATCTAGGTATTTGTGAAATGCATTGTTACAAAAAAACAAATTGAAAGATAACTAAGCTAAGAAGTGGCCTCAGAGTCTAAGCGATCCATAAGTAATCGCAATATGCAGTGAATGAGTTGGTTTATATGAAGAAGAGCAAGTAACCAAAATAACGAGTGACTCCTAGTATGATAGACGTGAAGAAAATAGAAGGTAGAAGCATCAACAGTTACAGAAAAGAGAAAATAAACAAAACATCATCATCAAGCTGGCGCAAAGCCAGAGTAGGAATATTAATGGTAAAACGGATAAGAGAATAATCATGTCATGATGGTCGAGTTTCATAACATAAGCGGCATAACAAGTTTTTTCAATCGCAGTTTATCCTTCTCGAGATAAGGTATCCAGATACAGATCCGTACTTAAGGATAGAACAGACCAAGAAAATAATGAAGCAAGCGAAGGCAAGAAACAAAGGTGAAATGGCAAGTATTTCTTTTAATAGATTTAAGAACTTTAAGTGCTCTACCAACAGTACCTACAGTTACATTTATATAGATATCAAATGATAGTGAAGGTGTGAGAAAAATCCTAAATCTTTTACGATATATATGCGATCAGGTGGAGAACCATTTGAAGTATATAATTAATAAAAGTTTATAATTAGAATGGGCTTTTTTTTAAAAAAAATAAAATTCTTTAAGAATGGAGAAACCCAACAAGAAAATTTAAAAGTTATACATTTTTTTATTAGGAACAAATGTGTCAATAGCATTAAGTAAAGCATTGTTGAAGACATAGGCGGCATCATTTATAATGAATTAGGCATTAAAGGTATCCTTCCAATTAAATGAGTAAATACGAAATGTGAAATACCTAGCTTTAGTAGAGACTGGAATGGGAAGATCAATATTTAATGGAGAATGATAAGTGTCAGGACTAAATAGGGGAAATTAATTTTTAGATACAACTGTGCTGTTAGAGCTGGTAAAAACTAAATCTAGGGTATTGTTGTTAAGGTTAGGTAGATATATGGTTTGTTTAAAATAAGTAAAGATACAAAACGCTATTAATCATATAAGAGTCAATAGGAAAGAAATCAGTGGATCACTAATAACAGAGAGACCCAAGTTATCAGAGTAGGTACCATTTTAAACACGGTAATTTATAGTTGTCATACAGAACAATGAAGTGAGGATTGATTATTGATTATTATTTATTATTGAGTAATAATAAGATGTTCAATGGTCGAAATGTGAAACTCAAAAATGGTAAGACAAGAATTAGAAGGAAGGTAAGTTGCACTCATTAACAATGAACGGGAATTAAAGAGTAGTAAAGCAACAATTTGTTCAACATTCTTTACATTATATATTAGTGTATAATTAAAATAATTATCATATAATTTTAACTACTTAACATTACAATTAAAATTAATATTATAAGAAGTATATATTTATGTAATAACTTAATTAAATAACAATAAGAGTAATAAGACCATATTTATCTATAATCTATATATATATATGTAGTAGGTATAATATATTTGTTGTATTTATTATAAATGCTTACTTATTTTGAAGTGATGAATTATTTTTTGAGTTAATTTCTAAAAATTACAATAAAATAGTATTACTATACGATTATAGATTAAAATGAAAATAAAAAGGAGGAACGTCCCAAATCGAACTTCCTGTTTTTTTTTTTAATAATTAAGTATGGATATGATGTAGTTGAATAATTATTATTGACTATAATTAGGTACACTGTATTATATGCATAGTGTATATATATTAAATATTTAAACATATAAAATTATAGAAATTGTATAGGTATACCTATTTGTAATTTTTAACTCAAAATAGAATGTATACTCATAGAAGCAAAATAGGTCAAAATTCAAACTTTAAAGTCATAAATAAAAGTAACTACTTCCGGTTTTCAAGATGTTTTATATGCATATAAAAGTATAATACCCATGCCAATGCCTAATAAAACATCTATGACTGTTAATTAAAATTAATTTCGTTTAAAATAATAAGTATTTGCAATTTTTACTGGTTTTTCGTTATTTTTGGGTGTTTTTCCTTCACAGAATTTGTATAATATAATAAGTACTTACTACTATTACGAATAGGAATCGGAGAAAATACATTATTTTGATTTTTAACATTCCATTTATTGGGTTTATGTGTATTCATACATATTTCATTTATTTGATCACTATAAATTACCATATATTATATTATTATATTAATTACAGATATTTAACAAATAGAAATGCTTCAATAACACATCAAACTTATAAAACTTATTCAATTGTAATTTAAAAATAAACATACACTGCAGCTTGTATATTTGTAATTGTGTACCTACAACTATTGACTATAGAATAGTCTATTCTATAATCAATGCTACAATCTAATAATACGAAATTCTGAAAAGCCAACTTTGGATCTAGAAAGGCTATATTTTCTAAATTATATTTAAAATTATTTATTCATCTCAGCGTTATAGTTTTAGTTTTCAATTTTTAAAAATTATTTGGTGGTGAAAATACTGATAAAAGTTTGTACTTTATTTAAAACAAATTTTTGAAGATTATTTAAATATACATTTTTCAAATAATTTAAATGACAGCTTTAGTACCAGTTAACTGTTTATTGTCAGTAATAATTATAATATTATGATATAAGAATAAAATATTCAAATTTTTAGAATTAAAAAATAGATATGATACCTACGCAAACAAAAATTTTTACTTCAATACTTTTCTAATATTCAAATAAATTGAATAATAATTTTGACTTTTTACAAAAAAAAAATTTCATTTATTTATAAAAAAAATAAGTACCCTACCTACAAAATTTACATTATTGAGAACAAAATGTTGAAAGTATTGCTTTCATCTAGTTATAACTAGTTATATTTATATAATATACAATAATACAAATTCATATTAACTTATCATAATATTTACCTACTTCAAAATTTCATATTTCAAAGACCAATTAGGAAGAATTAATCACCTTTCTAAATTATAATTTACAATCATATACCTACAAGTGGCTACTACTTATGAGCTCTAATGGTAAGAGGATAGGTAACTATCTAGGCCCAATAATATTTATTTAGAAATTAATTTAATTGACTTTCACTTTAATTTTCAATTTTTTTTTCTGTTTAATTTATGAAAATTCAAGTTACTTACTTGGAAACATCAATTATATCCAATTCACATATTGGCATTGATATATTGCTGTAAATATGACTCCACTTTTTATTAAAACTACAAAATAGAATTAGTACAACAATGATACTAATAACCATTATTACTACAATACATGAATTCGTTTTCATTTTTTCAATACTTCTACTCTTCATAAGTCCTACATAAGATTTTAAATAAATAATATTATGTAAATTAAAATATGTGAAGAATAAAAAAAATATATTACATAAATTACAAAACCTACCATATGTCATATTTGGATAACCAATAACATTATTTAAATCATTTGTACATTTAAATTTACAATTATTTTCTGTGCCTGTTAGAAATATTATATAGTATTAAATATTATAAGTTATTGTTATAATTTATTCGATCAATTTTTTTAAAATACTTTTTTCAAATTCTTCTGCCAAATTTAAAACTCTATATATTGCACCAAAACTAGGATATATTTCAGATATATCTGACTCAGCAATTGGAATTACCTAAAAATATATATATATATATTTCAAATAATTAACTAATTCCTATATGGTTATATAAATTATATTAAATACTAATCTTCTAATAATCATCTGAATATCTAAATCTAATACTCAAAAGCAAGGCCATAGCCAGACACCATTTTTGGGTAAGGGGGAGATTCATTTTACTATTGTGATAATTTATTAATAAATTTAAAAATTAAAAAATTAATTTCGGGTGGGGAGGATATTTAAACCCCTAAAACCACCATATACAATCTCGATTAAGAGAATACATAACATTTTGTTAGAATGTTGTATCTATCCAACGAAAATAAAGAAAGTTCACTGCCATGTAGAACTTAGATTGTGGTGTTTGGATTAAACTGATAGATTAAATACTTATTATTATAACATTTCAAGAGAACACTTATAGTTTTATTTATGGGCTTTTTGAAAATATTGTCTAAAACAAAGTTATACACATTATACAAGTTTTTTAAAATTACAATTTAATAATAATGAGAGAACATCGAAAATGTTCCTCTTTTTAAATTTAATAATAAGTGTTTAAACTCTATATTCAATCTAAGCATCTCTAATTAAGTTCTGTGTGGAAGTGATTTTTCTACATTAGATTAGGTCTGTAATAGCCAATAGGAAATTAAATACCTATGAAAAATGTTGTTTGCGTTTCATAAAATGATTCCTACATTTTATATTAGGAATTAAAAATTTTAAATAAGAACATATTAAGATAAATATATTAAGATTAAAAACCTTAAGGCATAGGTTTGACAAGATTATAGATTTATCTAATGATATAATTTACAAAGTAAACTAAGAGCTTAAATTTTACAAGACATGTACTTTAAACATAAATCCTGGAGAGCGATATTTGTTTGTATAGTGCATTTAGTATTCATAAATTCTATGGTGGTAGTTTTGTTCTTGAAATTATATAATAATATATACATACATATTTATAAAGTTTACATTGAACCCCCTTGAAAATTGAGTCAAGCTACAGCCTTGGTATTATTATTAAAATTAAATTAAATTAAAATGTAAAATTTAAGTATAAGATTAATAGTAAATTATAATAATTTTAATATAATTATATGGAATAAACATTATTCATACCTTATTTACAATCCAATTTTTAAAATTTGTGTTTAATAAATTGACTTTATAGACATTTTGATCATTAATTATATTCATACATTTCATAGATTGTAAATATACTTTGTAGATAATAGTGTTCTCATATGTGTTATTGATTTTAATCAAAAAATCATCCTTATATGGTAAAATTAAATATTGTGGATTTATATCATCATCAAAAGATGGAATGGGAATTAATTGTATCCCATCATAACTATCCAATTTTTTTGATAAAATGATTAAATTGTTACAACTTTTATCTCCGTCATTAGTCAACATTACTTCCATATCATATGAAATAGGATATTTTTCTTCTTTTATTACTAACCAATTAGATATCAACTTTGGGTGAAGAGAATACATACTGATTGCTTTGTTATATAAATCATTATAATTTTGTATTACCTAAACATAATAATAATCAAATATTATATAGTAATAATTTGGATAATTATACAAACCCAAAAACTTATTTGACCACGATAATATAATTCTCGAAGTACCAATATAGATGACTTTAGTTGTGAGGCAATCAAGAAACATTCATTGTTTTTTAGTTGACACTTTGCTAAGCATACTATGAAATGTTTTAATAATGATGGCAAATCATCAATAGTAATAAATACATTTTGTCTTTCTAAACAGTTATAAGTATCATTTTTTGAATATGCTAAATAAATAATGTTAAACAATATGTACAGCGTTAAATATTTCAACATCATTGTACAGTACATAAAATATTGAATATAACAGTAAAAAAATTAAATACAATTTATAAACAGTTTATTGTTGACAAAAGTTTTAAATCCTTGTTTCCAAAGAAACTATCACATTTTCAATAAGAGGTATTTATGACAATTAAGTTCAATTTTTATAATTATAATAAATATATATTTAAATACTAAAATTGAAAATGTAATTTTAACTTTTGTAAAACTCTTTAAGTTGTGGATCAACTGATCTCAATATAACTTTATCCTTTAGATTTATAACCCACCCAGGTTCAAGACCATAAAATATTTGTCTTTGATCTTTTCTAGTGACAAGCATTAATAGTTATTAATTAGAGCATTTTGATCTGGATCATCTTCAATTTCAGGAAGTTTGTATCCATACTTTTGAGCTAAAACAAAGCGTTCCTAAGATACTTTTTCGGGATCTGCCAAATAACCCCGATTGGATGCACTTGAGTAATATAAAATTGCATCTTTAGGTAGAATCATACGTCTAGGTATTGCTTCTCCTAAATAATAAATAAAAACTTCATCAAATATTTATTATTAATTAAATAAGGTGAATTGATAATTTATTAGTTTGATGTTTTTGTTTTTAAACACTAAATAGTAAATTATATTAGTTTATTGTCTCGTGTTTTGCAAACAATCTAGATTGGATATGAAAGTTTACATAGAATTTTGAATGATAACAGAATCAAACTAATCCTTTTTACTGCAGCTAGAAATAGATTATAATAAACATGTAACATTTTCCTCATTTGAATATACATAATGAATTTATCCAGGTGGATAAGTAAGAAATCAAATAACTACATATTAGTAGACAACTGGATACAATTTTGTATGAAAGACATATGAAACATGCGAGAAAGTAGTGCAATGTCAGACCACTTCCTTGTTTGAACTAGTTAAAAAGTTAAATATATAAGTTAATAATAATATAATAGATGTTCCAATAATTTAGAATTAATTTTTCAAAATAAGAGCAGGCTACGGCGGCGACCAGTTCATATGTTCATTTGATATGATTTACGTATGATATCTATGTGATTATGTGGCGCACGAGTGACGGTATGGAAGAGTACAACACAACGTACCGGTTTGCACCTCATCGGTTACAGAGTGTACAATGCAATTTAAGTTATTTGTTCAGGTCGGTGATCTATGATTGACTAATCTCTTAGTCACTCTTACCTTCGTTTTTGTTCGAGGTCTGTGCACGTAGTGAAGCCACGGCCATGCACACAAGTTGGACGCCGTAGCCTGTTCTTATTTCGAATAGAGAAAAGTGGAGTATTTATATATCTTAAACAACTTTTTTGAGGATCGTCAAAGCCTATTTGAGCTGGTACTTCAGGAAATAAATTGACTATTCCTGAATCTTGTATTTAATACAATATCATATTAATCCCTTTTAATTTAGCAGCATGAAATATTTGTTTATGTTTAGCAACACTAATATCACTTTTCAATGCTGAAGTAAATTTTGCGTATCTTAACATGAATTCAGCAGTTTTAAAATTATCTATAAATTAAATAACAAAAACTTTAAAATATTAAATTTTAAATAAAAAAAATTACCATTGTATACCATGAGTCCAAAAAATATTTTATAGGAAAAGTGTTCCATGTTCCATCTGCAAATAGGTTGTCCATGTTGAATACTGCATAAGGGTTAGGATCATATTTTTCAATATTTGTATATAAAGGAAAATAGCTTAATTTTTCATTGATTACCCAGTTGTATAGTCTAATTTGTCATCCATCATTGAATTCAACAAATACAAATCTGCAATAAAATCATAATAACATATAATACTAAATAATAATATAATCTCAAGATCTTACAATAATATTCTTAATTTAATTTTGTAGCTTGTGATAACTTTATTAAACATTGTATATGTATACATCCTCAACTGCTAACTATTTAGATAAATTGAATCAATTGTTATGCAATATAAAGTAATTTAATTTATTATATAGTATTAATGTATTAAAAGGAATATCTAGTTCAGATAAATATGATAAATATTCAGATAAATGTCATTGATTATAATAATAGTTGTAATAATAATAATATAATAATGTAATTTTATTTTATTAATTTAAATGTTTATAATTTTATATGATCTTTAGTAAATTTAGTTTTAAAATATGTTTTTCAAATTTTGTTTCGTTTATTGTGAAATAAATTTAAATATTTAATTTTGAAAGTAATTATTATTTTTTAAAAATATTTTTATGTATGTGTTGGTTTGAAAACTTTTTCATTTAAATTTTAATAAAATGTACAATGTGTTAAACTATTAATGCATTTAATATTTATTAATATAAACTATAATAATGCATTAATTAATTTTCTGGTTTTTCCTTATTACTGTATATGACAGATTGAGAGCAAAAAAGTATTTTTGTATATTAGCATTCATTTTGAGTTATATCTATAATATTATTGTACTACTAGAAAATTGAAGAAGTATCCTCTTTTTTTGTTATACACTTCTGGCCACTCTAAGCATAGTAATTATATTTTAGATGTAATTGGAGCGATGAGAGTAAATATATTCTTATATAAATTATGTGATACTATATTTTTTAAGGCTATTGATCTTCTATAGAGTAAAAACTGTCTAAATTATAATGCTTTCTATTGTTTAAATACTGATGAGGTCCGCTGGTATACTATTATTACTATAGAAAACTGCAATTAATACATTATTTGTTTTATAGACTGAACCCAAAATTGGCCATTATTGACCTAATTTCTAATTTCTAATCATCTACATTAATACAAATTTTCACTTAAAACAAAATATTTATTGAGATTTTAAAATTGCTTTAAACATTTTTTACCTAAATGATGAAAAAAATTATGTTTTTGTGATCCTTGTGCACCTTTTTATGGTAACGAATGAAAAAAATATATACAATTTATGTTCTATTTTTCCCATTGTTTACAGTTTTTTATTTTTGATGAAAAATAAAATCTGTGCATAATGTATTTTATGAAAATTATATTTTAATTTAAACTTTTTATATTCAAATTCAATAGAAAAAATAAATTGTTCTAAAATATTGAAATTTATATATTACTTAGGTATCACATTATATGGATTAACTTTTACAGCTAGTACTGCAGATAAAGTTGTTGATATTGGTCAATGAGGCATATGATTAGCCAGTGACCAAATATTGCAAAGGGTCTGATCAGACATAGTAGTTATGTTTGTTATTTTTGGGTAAGTCTAAAAAATTTAATTAGGCGTCAAATTTAATTTAAGCTATTCTTTTTAACAAATTATTTTTTAATAATTTTCGATAGAAATATATTTTTTAATGTGAATAAATTATTAAAAATGTGTTGGTAAGCTCTATATAATATTATATTTTAATTTCAGAATAATTTAAATTTTTTTTATACATTTAGTATTAAATTTAGTATATAAGTAAACAAAATAAATAAATTCTAAATACAAATTATGCCTATTATGCATATTTCCATCAGCAAACTGATAATAAATGTCAGTATCTGCGTTCAACATGTTATATAGCGCATGGTGAATAAAACTTTTAATCATATTAGGAAATTATAATATTTTTTTACACAAGGATTAACAAAAAAATCTCTAATAATATTAATCAATGACAAGGGCATTATTTAATAATACATATTTAAATAATGGTTTTGAAGCAATACAAAAATGAAAAATATTTATAATAATAACTAATAATCTAAACTTTCTCCATCTCGATGGAGAAATAAACGATATTTATTTTATAGTATATCATAACAAGTATGGGTTCATTCATTGAAAACAGCAAATGGATGTTAAAAATTAGATTTTAAACTAGAAATACAATATAAGGTTTATTTATTTACAATATTATAAATTGTAAATT
>JABCUB010000029.1:11702-24680 GCA_013282895.1 Eriosoma lanigerum | reverse complement strand
AGACTATTGTTATCGCGGACTTTTACGCGAACAACCGGTCGATCGCCTCCGTATGGCCCTTGTATTTTTACGTATTTTGGTGTCAATAAACGAACGCGACGTTGCGTCTACGTACGGTATTTTTTGCGTACGTTTGGCAAGGGATTCACGTGTGTACTGTGAGCCATTTTTACTTGTGTCGTCAGCGAAACATTATCCGACCATTGCCGCGGTGTGACACCTTTAATCAATTGGTGCGATTAATTCTACGTCGATGGTGCCCGGAATAGTCATGTGAATGTTTCATTATTGTTATTATTATTCTATTATATTTGTGTAATTGATTGAGTTTTAATCTTTTTATCTGTGTGGGTGCCCTTCCCCCAATACTGTACACTATTATTTTTGTCATATTAATATATTTATATACATGTGCATATAAACGCACGTAAACATAAGATTTGTAACATAAGTTGTTAAATTAGTGGTCACCCATTCTATTCCATATTTGTAAAATAATATTAATTCATTTAGATAATAGTCGTCGGGCCCACCGCCTATTTGTAGGAGCCCGGTGGCGAACAAAGACCGTGTTTTTAGATTATATAATTAAATTTTTATATGACAAAAGCGAAGACGTTATGGTGTAATTGATTAATGTCTATAGATCTGGGTATTCTGTAAATTTTTTTTTTCGAACGAAATGGTAAACGAAACACGATAAATAAGAGTCAATTTTTTTTTTAATTATGTCATAAAATATCACATTGAACAAATCCTATTTGCCATCCATGTGTTCTGCCAAATGATCTTCACGATGAATCGTCCAGTGCCTTCGTCAGTTCCGTGTTATTTAGCTATAGTCAGTTTACCACCGGCTATCACCGTTTAGCGCTCGCCGCTCAGTATTCACTGTTCAATTCGCTGCTCGCTTTGTGCTCCGCCACTTTTGCATTATATATTTGCGTGTGCGTACATTTTTTGTCGGTATTGCATGTTTTGGCGTTAATTGGTTCCATTTTGTACTTTATTATGCCCGGCATTGTTTATAAATATATAAATTTATTTATTTGAAATTTGGTATACTGAGGAGTATTTTAACCTAACCTAACCTCCTTCGTCCCTTCGGAGAAATAAGTGGTTAATTATACTGTTATAATAATATAAATTAACAATTTATTAACATTATTAATAATGTTGTATTAAATTTCAAGGTTTTAAATAAGTTTTGATTTCGTGATTATTGTTTACCTTTATTATACCCATATGTCAATGAATAATTAATTTTTTTAACCCACATTTTTAGAAATAGTATTTTGAGTAGTTTTAAAAACTCCTTAGCACAACTCAGTAGAATAAAGCAAGGGCGCCATTTGAAGGGGAGCCGTGGCCTGCTCCCTTATTTTTACGTATTTTATCGCGCAAATACGTCATACGCCACCTTCATAATTTACAATAACATTGTCGACGGACTTATTGTAAATTTGTATATTTGTACCATTTTGTCGTTTGTATTATATGTCATTGTGGTTTGTTTAACAGTGAATAATGATATAGGTTTGTTTAATACAATTAGGTGTATTTAAAAAACATTATACATTCCTAAAAAACGCATCGCAAATGAAGTTGTCAGTTACTAACATAATTTTAATACCAAACAAATTGACCCGATCGGTATAAAACTTGGCCTGCTTCAATTTTCGCTCCCTTTATAAAAATACTGAAATGGCGCCCCTGGAATAGAATCTGTATATACCTGAATACACAAATATTTTGTAAGCAAAACTGTTTTGATGTTCATGGTAATTTAATAAATTTACATAATTGTAAATAAAAATTTTAACTATAAATATTTTTGAAAATAAACATTATAAAATCTGTAGAATTGTCATTAGTATATATATTGTAATAATAATAGTTCATTTTAGTATACTATTTAATTATTATAAGTATGAAAATGTAGAAAACATAATGAGTTATGATATTTAAAAAATTAACTGTTTTTGAAACTGCTTAAATTTTCTAAGATTAGTATACACTAGATCACGATAAAAAAAAAACACGTAATATAATTTCCAATGACAGCTATCACATACTAAATGTGTAATGGTTGAATTACCTTTAAAATTAGATAAGTTGGTATGAATTATGGCGCAGAATTTAGATGTTGTGTATCGATTTATTTTGGTTTATTAAATTTCCTTCATAGACTTTCGGTAAATCTAATGAATTGTATTACGATACTATTATGATTCTTTTTTTTGGACCAATTAAACGTGATGTTGGTGGTGGCCATTTATTTATTGTTTTTAATTAATATTTTGGAAGACCTGAGAATATTGTAGGGACTGCTTCATTTCTTAAAATCAAAGTAGTCGTTTCTAATGTTTCTTCAATTCCTTCAGTTATAGTTATATTCAGTTATATCGACATATTTTATTTTACTCTTAGCATCAAAGTATAATGCACAAACATAATTTTTTTCTGTTGACAATTTATGACCACGGGGCATGACCACCTAACTTAACCTTTTTCCAAACTTCCAGAAATTTATATTCCTAAAAAATAGTTTTAATATTTTTATAACAATTGTTATATTATAACAACACAATTAGATTTTAGAATACAACAGTGAAATTAAAGTAGATTATTTGAAGCAAAAAAAGACTATTTACTATGAACAAATTCCTGATCTAAATATTTTGAACAGAAATCAAAAGTTGTAATTACATAGTATATTCAATTACCTTCAAAGTTGTCTTCTGAATTAAAAAATATTTATTAAAATAATGTTTTTTTTTTGTTATTATTATTTTAATTCACATATTTATTTTAATATATTCAGTGCTTAAATTAGAAAAGTTAAATAAGGGGGACTATGAGATTTATTATTAAAAAAAATTTAATTTCAGAAACTGTAATTTTGCGCCATTTTTTGGTAGTTTTTCTTTTCCCAAGGAAAAGCTTTTGAGAAATTCGAAAAATAAGTCAAATAAAGTACCAACTAGATGTAATTTTCTATCGAAAGCATATCTTATTCGTGATAATCAGACTATTATTATAAAAAAGTGTTTTCATACACACAAAAAAAAAATCGTGTAAATAATACTATTAAATACAAAGGGTCACGATACAAGTAAAAAGTAGAAGAGATAAAAATATTATAAATAATTTGGAAGAAATTGTATATGACAGTAAAAGGATTGAATAATAATCACTATTAACAGAAAATTAATTTATAACAAATGTATTTTATTGCATTTTAGATAAAATAGTTATGGAGTTCAATAAAATCCACATAGCAAAGGGATAGATACTGAAGTTATTTATTATATTTCCTGCCTACAATATCAGAAGTTTTATATGATATATCCCAGGATAACCATCTAGGATAAACTCTGGATATCCAATCAAGACATTCTGAGGATATATAATTAGAACATTAGGGGGACTACCAAATGCAATGTACCTTGGACATTCTTAAACTTTGTTCCCTGGACTTCTCATTAAGATGTCTACATGCTATTGTTGATATCTTTTGGACGGCTTTTTATAAGTACAATTTACAAATTTGTATAAATTAACGTGTAGATACTCTTAGTCTTAAATTACTATTTACAAAATAGGTTGCATTGCATTTAAGCAATAACCGAATTATAGAAGAATGATATCTATGAAAAAATATATTATATACAGTTTTTTGGGTAGAAATAATGGTCTGATTACTATAACGTCTTCGCATTTGACATAATATAAAAATTTCATTATATAATATCGGTCATCCTTATTATAGTATAAACATATTATATGTCATTTCAATATAAATTATTTGAAATTGGCGCTAAAAAATTGGGGTAGTCAAAACAAAGCCGTTAACAACCCTAATAGTACTTATAAGCTATAACGGAAATAACGCATCCTCCGTGGCCCTGCGATATCTTCGGTGCGACAGCCGATACCATCGTCTCTGTTCGTCGTCATTCAGTATTCATTTTGCTTTGCTCTACGCCAGTTCTGCAATATATTTCGTGTGTGCGTATCTTTTTTGTCGGTTTTTCATATTTTGGCGTTTATTGGTTACATTTTATACCATTGTGCCTGGTATTCTTTTTAAATATAAACCGATTAAATTGGAATTCAGCAAACTGATACGTATTTTTGCTGAAGAACCATCTTTAAAAATAACTTGCACAATGATCGTTGTGTTTAAAATTATAAACTTGTTAAAGTTTTAGCACGAAACACATATACAACGTATCCAAATATAGATCGGAGTAGTATATACTACCTTATAAAACCGATATATTTGCAATTCAGTAGACTGATGCGTATATTGGCCGATACCTTCGTGCTTCGTCAGTTCACCACCGGCCGTCACCGTTTAGTATTTATTTTGCTCGCTTTGCTTTACGCCACTTTTGCAATATTTTTGAGTGTGCGTACATTTTTTATCAATTTTGCATATAGTTTGGCATTTATTGGTTACATTTTGTACCATTGTGCCTGGAATCGTTTTTAAATATAAACCGATTTATTTAAAATTCAGCAAATTGATAAAAAAAAAAAACGTTTGCTAAAGTTTGTACATGAAAGACTTATACGACATATTAAGATACAAATACTTATACAACGTATTCAAATAAATCGAAGTAGTACATACTAGCTAATATAAACCGATTTATTTGGAGTTCAGCGGTCTGATATGTACTTTTCCGCCAGTTTTGCAATATTTTTGAGTATGCGTACATTAGATAGACAGTATAGACTTTACAAAATGATATAATGGAATGTACATTCCAGCAATTATAACAAGGATAGTTGAGAACATTTGTAATTAACATGTGATAGCAGTAATTTTTATTTTTTCAAAATAGTTGAATAAAAACAATAAAAAGCTGAATAATGCTTAAATATGTTTAAATAATCAAATATCTTAAATATGCAAAATACAATTTCCCTGTATCTCGAATAAGTTTGTAGTTTGACTTTGTTAGTTATATAACTATCCTAAAAAAATATGCAAATGCTAGAAGTCCCTAAACCAATAGATAACTAATACCAGTTAATTATATTAACCATGGGGTTAATACAACAACTAAATTTCAATTGCAACAATAGTAATTTTAGAGTTTTTACTTAATTGCCATTACATTTCTGTCTGTTAAAAATAAAATTATATTGATTTTTAAATAAATAATAATAAAACATTGTTTTATAGTATAAATAATGAGTTTATTAAAATAGTTTCATTTATACATTTCTTCATATATATAAACTAACTAAAAAATAAAATCGACTCATAATTATAAGTTTACATGACTAATTGAAAATGAATTCTAATAATTTATATCACCTATATTTGTAAAATTGCTAATAAATATTTATATTGTCTGTGATATTGTGCTACAATATATAATTTAGTTAACTAGTAACTTAGTAACTACTCAATTTCACATTTTTACATTATTACTATTATTATTGTACATAACATATTTTTGGGCTTCGATTAATTTTAAAATGTAAACAAGTAAATCAAAATAAGAAAATTAGCTGCACAATACACAAGTAAAGAAATAAATGGGTATATAAATAAATATCATGATTACTTATTACCTATCATTAAGTATTAAAACTGAATAGATAACATGAACCCGAGTACAATAATTTTAGATTTACTAAAGTTCATAAATGTACTTAACTTATGATTGATTCCAACTCCGCTTTGTGGTGTTTTTCAATGTTCCGACGAATATTGTTCTATTTACATGCATTAGAAAGTATACTTAAATTATATGTAATAAAGGATAATTTTATAATTCTATAGTTTTATTGAGTTCTGAATATTTAAACATAACTTTATTATTTAATAGAAAAATTTGAGCTAAATGTTGAAAGTTTATTTTCATGAATATAAAGAGTTAGTACGTTTTGGGGTTTTTATTTAGTGCCATTTACAAAAATCCATGGACCCTTAATTAGCAAGTCTATTATATCAATTTGAAAATATCTTTTTATTTCTTCTACCGATTATAATACCGATCTATTAATGATGGGTATATTTCTATTTAATTAGTTAAAGTGTTTTTAATGAACATATAATTTAATAGCAACTGATGCTTAATTGCAAGTGTTTTACATATGTTTTGTCTATTACTAGAAGTATTAGTAGATAATTTTGATATTCAGTGTTTTGCTGTGAATCTCATTGACCATAATAATGTGGGAGAATCCAAATTTGTTCAATAATGTATGATAATTTAACATAAAATATAATTTTGGTTTAAGATCCAGATATAATTCATGGTGTTCAGAAATTAGAGTTTGTAGATACTCGCAACACTCTTTTTGAAGTGATGAAGAAGTTATTAAGTTAAGAATTTGCCTTAAAAGTAATAAATATAGTACCTATATAGATAAGTATATAAATGTTCTATACTGGATCATTTCTTGATACATCATTTCCAAGTAATCCAAAATAAAAAATTATTGTAAACCCGAGGGGTTTACTTATTATTTAGATCATATATGTATTATTATTATTATTATTATTTATTGTATAGTATATAATAAATTATATATAACACTTTCACATTAGTATAGATTTTTGGGAAAACAACAACAAAACTATAAATTAGGTTCTCTACATTTAAATTAATACAAAGTATTCATAGTATTTAGTAATAAACAGATACCAAAAGTAATAGGGTCAGCGAACCACACATACTAATGATATAGCTTAATAAATAAGATTTGGGAAAGAACAACAACATTATAAATCAACTTTAGACATTTCGATTAATGCTTTATTTCAAAAACCTATCTTACACCACTTGCCAGAAGTACAATAAAAACACACCTTGTTATTGTCGGCTATATCCTTTGTATCTGCTTTTGATGTTACTATATTACTTATACTATTTTAAACATATTTTATTTTAAACATTTTTAGTTGTAATTAAATTTCGGAGACTAAAGGACGTGAGTCATTATAACTAAACAATTCTGATATTTTACAATTATTTGATGATTATTAAATATAAACTAATCTTCTTTATAACATACAAACAGTGTATATTTATTTAAAACCAACAACCGAAGAACTCCAAAAAATATCTGGTGGAACTGACTCCGTCGAACTTCATGTAGGACGTAGTTAAACGTGTGGGTTCACTACAAAACTCACGTCATCATTTCTGATGCAGAAAGACAAATATTGTATTTTTTAATATATTCTGTATTTAATGCAATAGACTTGCTGCCTTTATCAGGATAAAAATTAAAATTAACCAATCTATTATTAAGAACTTCTAAGGAGAATAATTTTAAATCATAGACATAATAAAATATTAAAAAACTCATGTCATATTTACAAACACCTTAAAACTAATCTAATGCAAGCCTCTTTTATATAACTAATAAGATCATCCTAAATAAGTTATATTGTTCCCAATTTCTTAATAAGTGTTTATCAATATAACACTGGTTTTACATTACTTCCTTTTTTAATTTTACACATTTAGCATAAATAATTAGATAAAAAACTTCCGGGTAGAAATAATGGCCCGATTACCATAAATAGGGTACCCTTTCCGTACCAAATTTCATCTAGTTGGTACATTATTTAGCTCATTTTTTGAATTTCCTAATGTTTCCCAAAATTTCTTTAAGGAGCAGAAAATCGGCAAAATTATGGTTTTCGTTATTTAAATTTGTTTTATTTTTTAATTACTAATTGAGTTTTGATGGTAGAGACTTGAAATTTATTTTGAATATTTATATATGTAATTTACATAACTTACGTGGTATAAGTTTAGAATGAGTATCATTATAATATATTTTAATATATTGAGATTTTATTAGAATCTCATTTTCTAATGCAATATTACTGCATTCAAATCTTGCTACTTATAATAAACCACTAATTTCTTTGATGGCTGAAAAGACGAAGGAGGAATACATCCTAAATTGACTTTCCCGCTTTCTTTTAATTTAATTTTTTTATTATGCCTGAAAACACTCTTTCGTATGAAAATATGGTCTGATAACCACGAATAGGGTATGCTTTCGGTAGCAAATTACATGATATTTTATGTATTATTAATAGTCAAAAAACACTTTTAGTGGTAGAAATAATGGTTTGATTACGAAACGAAGAATATACCTAACGGTTTTATGTGTCCCAATTTTTTGTTTTCGTTAGAAAATTGTATCTACTTGATACTTTATTTAGCTCATTTTTCGAATTTTTTCTTGGAATAATAATTATTACTTAAATAATACTGATTATCACTATATTATTAATATCACTGAATATCATGCAAATTTACACTAAGAATATATTGACTTATAATAATATTAAATATATTTTTTGGATAATCAACTTAGGTACTTTATATTGCCACATTACGGTAGCACTACAACTTGGATCTGTTCAGTCTTTTCAAGTCTACCCTACCCAAACCGTTCAGAGGCAGCAAGAGCACACTCTACTGTCTCTGTGCGCACGCTTATGATTATTATACTTTTGAAGTAGAAATCATTAAATCAAATAGGCGTTTTATTTTCCACGATTCATTAACATAATAATATTTCATAATTTGAAATTTTATACATGAACACAATAATCAAAATTTAAAAGCATAATCGTATAAGTACCTATATCATTAGTAAATTATTGTAATCCAATGTGTCAAACTTTTATTTGACTTATTAACATATATGATATGTATGGTACTTTTCGTGAACATATGTATTCAAAACAATTTAATAAATACAGATTATATTAAAGTAATTTGTTAAGTATATTTTTAATTTATAATAATTGATGTCACTCTGACAGTTATGTCTTGTCTAGCAGTGTTAATATATTATATTATGCAGTATGTACTACTACGATCTATTAGGGTACGTCGTATAAGTATTTCAAGTACAAATTTGCTGCCTTTTGTCGTACAATTTTCAATCATAAACCCGACCCTTATTGTTTTTTATAATGGTTCTTTGTCGAAAATTTGCATCGGTCTGCTAAATTTCAAATAAATCGGTTTATATTTAAAAACAATTCCAGGCACAATGCTACAAAATGTAACCAATAAAAACCAAAATATATGCGAATCCGACAAAAACTCAACGCACACTTAAAAATATTGCAAAATTACGTATCAGTTTGCCGAACTTCAAATAAATCGGTTTATATTTGGTAGTATGTACTACTTCGATTTCTTTGAATACGTTGTATAAGTATTTGTATCTTAATATGTTGTTTAAGTCTTTCATGTACAAACTTTAACAAACGTTTTTTTTTAATAATCGTTTTTTGTCAAAAATTCGCAACAGTTTGCTGAATTTTAAATAAATCGGTTTATATTTAAAAACGATTCCAGGCACAATGGTACAAAATGTAACCAATAAATACCAAACTATATGCAAAATCGACAAAAAATATACGCACACTCAAAAATATTGCAAAAGTGGCGGAAAGCAAAGCGAGCAAAATAAATACTAAACGTTGATGGTGGCGAACTCATGACGAAGCACGAAGGTAGGTATAATTAATCAATGAATGTTATTTTTTTATTAAAATTTATTGAATGAAATCCATTTAAAATTAATCGATTATGATAAGAATAATACAATAATAATATACGTATACATATATAAACATTTAATACATAATTAATACCCACATTTCCGTCAAATAATATTTCCTGATACTTAAAAATAATAATTTGGTTTTCTATTAGCCATACCCAGGGATGTATTGGTAAATAATGTCTTGAGTATACGCCATATTTTTGTCAAAATTACATTATTAATAATTAAATTAATTTTTTTTTCTTTGCTTCCCCCAAACCAAAAAATTGTTTTTACCAGTACTTCTCTTGCAAAATTTTTCTCAACACTTTTTATATTCACATAAATTATTGTAAAATAATAAAACAATATAATTATCTTAAAATACTAAATATTATAAATGTAATAATTAAGATTATAATTGTAATATAAATATATAATTCTTTTAAGTATAACATTTAGCATTGATTATGAATTTGATATTATCAAAGGTTAGAATATCTTAAATAACAAATTTATCATATTGTTTTTGTAGTAGCTTATTATAATAAGTATGCAACATAAAAAAATGTCATGGTAATAATATAAATAATAATTAAATACAAAGGTTCACGACACAACTAAAAAATAAAGAGTTAAAAATATTATAAATAATTTGGAAAAATTTGTATATGACAGTGAAGGAATTGAATAACAATCACTTTTAACAGAAAATGAATTTATAACCAGTATATTTTATTGTATTAAAATAGTTATAGAGTTTAATAAAATCCACATAGCAAAGGGAGATACTGAAGTTATTTATTATATTTCCTGCCTATAATATCAGGTATGTATATATATATATATATAAAATAGCTAACACCTAATCTAAAGTAGAGACAATAAAGCAATGGAAACGTGTCAAAGGCCTTTTTTAAGTTTTTAAAAATGGTGTTAACTTGATCACCAGTTTCAAATTCAAATTTCAAATTTCAAATTATTATTATTTTTCGTTAATGTTCGATGTTCTTCAGATTAAAATTATAATTAGTTAACTTATTGTTTTAAATCTGTACAACACTACATTATAGCAAAGCTGGGCATTACCGAATTAGTTTAATTTGATTTAAGTTATATACTAGTTATTTATTTTAAGTATCAACATTAAACTTCACGAGTTAAAGTTTTTCTAAAATAACAAATTATTTACTTTTTTTTATGAAGTAAAATGTTTAATTAATTTCATTTAAATTGTTAGAATAAAAGTTTTTTTAAAAAAAAAATATTTCAGCTCAACTAAGTTAGGATATTTATTTTAATTTAATTTAAAAATATCGAGAATAATTAAATTAAACAACTTTAATTAGTAATTAGTAAAAGTAAAAAAAAATAGGTAACTTGCATCGAAATTTCCTTTAAAATAATAATAATAATTACTAAAATTTATAATAATTTATGTATTGTCCATTCCTGATTTAATTAATAATTCCTTATTCTTAAATTTTCTCTATAACATTACTTTAAAATTATCTATAAATATATGATTGATTGTCCATTTAATAGGGCAAGGTGTCAATCCAGACGACTTAATGATTTGAATTTGACTTGGAATGAACATAATATTATTAAAGCGAAATATAGTTGTTGAAATTTCTGATAAGTAACATCTCTGACGGTAAATTGGGAACCATCGTCTTAAATGATTAAACTTGATATAAAATCGAAATTTATATGCATAAACTATAATTTACCTGGCGAAATTTTGTATTTCTTCACATGATAAATAAATAAAAAAAATAAAAATAAAAATATTCTTTGGGACAATTCTTTATCGCCATGTAAATTATTTCAGTCCAACTAATGATCGATAAAATCTAAAATGATTATTTATGTAATATATATTTATAGTTTTAGCCATAATATCAAATTATTATGCTCAACGGCGATAAAAAAAAAAAATAACGTAATATGATTTTTGCATAATATATCAAATTATTATAATATTATAGTTGAAACATATCGAATATTTATGGAAATAAATATAATTCGCCATATATTTATTTTGTTATTCGGTTCATAAACATTATATCAAATATCATGTATAAATTAAAACGACTTATATTTTCAAAGATATGTCGATGAATTACAATAACAAATTGATATCCGTCTCACTATCTCAGCAGTCAGAGTATACACATATTATTTTGATTTACTTTTTCTGCATTTCTAAGTGACGTGATATTATTATCGTCATCGTCATTATTTTCACAAGAATCATATTCATCGTTATCGTTGTCATCATCACTTTCCTCGTTGTCTTCACAGCCATCACCGATATTATAACCGTCATCATCATTATTGCCTTCATCCTCTGAACTTTCCGATGGGATAATATAGGGATGGTTCAGATGCATCATTATCGACGTCTACTGTATGACGATCAGGAGAGTCCTTCATACAGTAGATCGATTCGTCCAATTAAATTTTTTTCCTAATTTTGGCATCAGTCGACAACCATGTTGAAGACCTCTTTAACGACATGTGTTATGGTAATAGATATGTAGTGGAATTGAATCTATGTTGATATATAAGCAATAACGTACAAAAATTTAGGGTTATAAAAACGTAGAAGTGTTTGCCCCAAGCAATCTCAGGGCGCAGTGAGTCAATCGGACCTACCTTGTTTATTGATAATTTTTGTTTAAAAATCCCATTGCGAAGAGACCGTTGCAAATATATGAGCCGTATATTATACTTATATTCATATATACAAAAACATCGGAACCAGCACGTATTAATATACACTTATCAACGATTAAACAATAACGACGTTTTTGAACTAATTAGAAAATTTAGTGCATATATAATAATTATTATTTTTTATTTTTACTAATTTCATTACCACCTTATTTTATCATTATTAATCGCATTTGTATAGAAGCTTTTGGGTCATATTAAAACTTATCATTGATTAAACAATAACCACGTTTTTGAGTTATAAATTGTTATTATTTTAAATATCCCCGAGGATTAACATATTACTTCTGGAGTAAAACAATAATTTTATATTATACAATAAAATTTTATATTTTATCAGAGGCGCCATTTCAGTATTTCTATAGAGAGAGTGAAAATTGAAGCAGGCCAAATTTTACGTTCATCGGGCTAATTTTGTTTGATATTAAAATTATGTTATTAACTGACAACTTCATTTGCGATGAATTTTTTAGGAATGTACAATGCTTTTTAATTATACCTAATTTTATTAAACATACCTATATCATTATTCACAGTTAAACAAACCACAATGACGTTGATTTTATAATGTTTATTTTATAGTATTTCATAACAAGTATTGGTTCATTCATTCATTGAAACCAGCAAAGGGTTGTTAAAAATTAGATTTTAAACTAGAAATATAATATTAGGCACACTTATTTACAA
>JABCUB010000289.1:0-10281 GCA_013282895.1 Eriosoma lanigerum | reverse complement strand
TCTAAAGTTAACCACGCAGAAGTCATAAACGCACAACCTCCGGCTGCAGAGCTAAAAAAATGTCCGTTAAAAATACTACGTGATTTAGCATTAAGAACAAAGGTACCAATAAGGTTTCACTTGGTGATACCTAGATCTAGATGTCCTGGATGTAGTCCTTCACAACAATATATTATCCAAGCACAATATATGGAAAACTACGGTATGTATTATCAATTCGGTTGAATAATAACGCATTTTAAACGGTTTTCATAACATTATTTATATTAAAAATTAACCGTTTTAGGCGTCGGCATGGGCACGACTAAAAAAGAAGCATTAACAAAAGCATCAGCGGACCTCGTAAAAATTATGAAACTGAAATAATGACTTTTGTTTAGAATAACGTTTATTTATACTTATTTTTATTGTTACCTAATGTTTATTTCCGACAAATTTGCAACTTATTTTATCAATAACATCATAACTATATGTATACTTTGTTATACGTATAGTATATGATGTTTTTTGTTTTTACTTTTTGAATACACAACACTTTAGTATTTTTTTTCCTATTTTTATTATTTTTTTAAATAGATATATACTCGTATTTATCTATTTAAAAAAAAGTTTAATTGTAATATTATATTACATCTTATATCATATTATATATTTTATTTGATGTTTTATTTTTGTTTTGTAAATATTGTATATTAAATTTTCGATATTATATTATATATTATATTATTTCATTATGACAATATATTCATTTAATATAATATATGGACGATTTTTGTAAGAAGGTAGTCAAGTCACGTTTTGGTCATTTTTATATTATATATCAAAATTGATTAAAATTTTACGCTGCATTCAATGGTTTCACTGTCATTAACATGTGGTATCTTGTTACCATTCTATTTTGATGTACGATAAGTGTCAAATCAATGATAACCCATAAGCGACACAATGTTTGGCTTAAAATATACAATGTAATATAATTAATAATGAAAATAAAGAGAGTAAAATAACTTTGAATAATATTGAATATTGAATTGAATTTAGTAATAACGACCAAAATGATCAAAAAATTTTAGATCAAATTGAAATAAATAATGTAGATGAGTATGTTAATGAAGTTAAAGAAACCCCAATTAATGTGGTATATACGTTTTTTTGTAACTATTTTTTATTAAAATGATAATTATATTATTTTTTTTATGAAAATATGTTATTATATTATTGATTAAGATGATGTTGTGATTAAAAAAAATTCAAATGTTAGTTTAGAAGAAAGTCGGATAAGACTCTAAAAAATTTCCTTTAAATAAATGTACTTCCACAAATGAAGTTCTTTGTACGGCTAAGTCGATATGCCGCTTGTTAGTATTAAATAATATACTACATACAAAATTATATCATAGATCATTGTTCGTACGTCGCTCGCCTGATGACAACACGCCCGGTTTGGACGACGTACTTAATAGCGTAAATAAAAAAAAAACAGGATTGGACAATTTATAGTATTAATTGAATTTAGTGTTATTTCTCTCAGTTAACATAGTGTACACAATGATATTTACATTCATATAAAGGTAGGCCAAGTAAAAATGAATATGACGACAACATCGGCGACCATATGTAAAGACGTGGAAACAGCAATGACCGCGACGATGATATGTAAAGACGTAGGACAGCAAAAGACCGTGACGAAGATATTGTTGAGTGACGAAACAAGACGGTGTACAAATCAGCAACCGATCTCACCAAACTTTGATATTAAGACTTGCGGCACATCGTGCCGTTTTACAAGAAGTCAGACACTGTGCTGTTTCACTCAACGAGAGCAGAACAACAACAACTTTATAATCGCGGTATTTTTCTATAGATTATCGCTGTACGTCAAGCCATTCAACTGCAGTTGCTTGAACAATCATAGTTATTAATTTATTATATATAGTTCATAATATAATATTTTATCAAAGAGTTTTATAGATACTATTTGTTCGGCGCGGATAGAGAGCGCTGCCCGACAGAAGCATAGATTTGTATAATCCCTGTGATCTTGTGTATGATAACTGGGCGGCCGTCGCCATCGCCAGTTGTTTTTTTTTCTTTTTTGTGCGAATGATTGCATTTTTCCTATCGACGTGTGCGCGTTTTCTTTTGTTTTACAGCGCTTTTAGCTGAATCAAATTTTAAATCTTGATACATCGGGTATCTTTATGGTATCAACCACATCATTTAACGGTCATTCAGAACTATTGCGGAGAGTTCCGATCAGGTTGTCAATCTTTAAATAATTATTTATTGTCATATGTTTGTCACATATTTGTAATAAACTTATTTACGTAAACTTAAATATTAAGTTCCCCCTTGTCCCACAATTCTGTTTCTTGTATAATATATAAATTGTATTTCATTATATAGTAATAATATAATTTAAAAAACCTTTTGTTTCAACCAGGGGCGTGCTCAAGGGGGGGGAGGGGTATGAGGGTGTCATATCCCCCCGCTTGACCTCTCTTAGGTTCTGAGCGAAGCGAAGAATGTATTTGTTTTATAAAGATATTTTTTTTTTTATATATGAAGACACTTTTTCGGGTAGAAATAATGGTCCGATTACCACAAGTAGGGGGATATGCTTTCAGTAGAAAATCGCGTCAAGTTGGTACTTTATTTATCTCATTTTTCGAATTTCTCAAAAGTTTTTCCCTGGGAGAGGAAAAACTCCAAAAAAATGGTGAAAATTGGGCGAAATTATGGTTTCTTTTATTTTATTTTTTTTAATTTCGTGATAACAATTAAGTTTTGATCTTAGGGACTTGAAAATTTTTGATAAAAATAACATAGGTAATATACATATGTGGTACAGTTTTGGAACGGATTGGTTGATTATTTGGCTCAGTATAGAACTTTGAACTTTTTTCCAAAAATGTTTAATATTTCCGACAATTTTTGGTTTATCGCTTTGAAAATTTTATCGAACTCTAATCATTTACTACTTAATCTTTTTATAAAATATTTTGAAAATCGTGACTGACAATATTTTTTTATAGGCTTTTAAAGTAAAAATTCCCGAAAAACGGCAAATAACGGTTTCATTATTTTAATTCTTAATAAATAATTAAGTTTAGATCGTAGGAGCGTAAAACTTATTTTATATATGTACATTCGTAATTTACACACTACACACGTGGTAAAATTTTGGATTGGATTAACATTTATCAGTGTAGCATATTGTAATATATTGAGTTTCGCTCAGAATCGTATTTTCTAATGCGATGACATTGCATTCAAATCTTAAATATAATACACCACTTATTTCTCCGAGGACCGAAGGGACGAAGGAGGAACGTCTACAATTGACCTTCCCACTTTTTACATATTGATTTAAACGTATAATGGATATGTAAATAAAATTTAAAATTATGAGGTTTGAAGGGGGGTGTGGGGGGCAAAGCTACCCACGTGTGTGTTTCTGGTTGACCGACAATTTATATCCCCAACCCCTATCAAAAAATCCGAGGACGCCACTGGTTTCAGCATCATAAAGGTATTGTTTACATTCATTTTTATAAACAGTCCTTTACCTTGGTTATCCTTGTTTTTTCAGCGTTTGGTCCCAACCTGAATATTATTTGTTATATACATTATCAGGCGAACTGATGCCACACTATTATAGGTACGTACTAAAATGTAAATTACATTAATTTTATATATATATATTATGTCCATTTCAAAACACTGAAGATTAATTTTAATTCATTCTGATACGTTTTCTACGTTATTTTTTGTTAATCATCTTTTGAAATTTTAACCGAAGCATGGCGATTAAAAAAAATATTAAGTATAACATAATAAAGCATCCGCAATCGCAAGGTTGTTTAGCCGTTAATAATTCATTTTTCCAGTTTTATTTTACTTAATTTTGGCCTAATATAGATCTATGAACTTTTTTTACAATAAAAATTAATGTTACCTACAATTTCGGGTTTATCAACTTGAAAATTTTACAGAAGTCTAATAATATACTGTTTAATATTTTTATAAAATATTTTGAAAATTGTAAATTACAATTTTTTTTTACAAGCTTTTTATTTTTACTTTTTCTGATGTATGAAAACATTTTTTCGGATCTGATTATCACAAATAGAAAACCTTTACCATACCAAATTTCATCTTGTTAGTACTTTATTTAGCTCAATTTTTGAATTTCCCAAAAGTTTTACCTTGGGAAGCGAAAAATCGGTAAAATTACGATTTCCGTTATTTTAAATTTTTTTATTTTTAG
Organism: Eriosoma lanigerum; assembly: GCA_013282895.1. NCBI lineage: Eukaryota > Metazoa > Arthropoda > Insecta > Hemiptera > Aphididae > Eriosoma > Eriosoma lanigerum. The sequence goes on along the minus strand of JABCUB010000289.1, from coordinate 6,011 downwards.
ATTACTAATGGATTTTTGATCGTAGGAACTTGTATAACTATTTCTTCATAATTCGCAAAAAAGTTATACTTTACAAATATACTTTATGACGATATAAGAGTACATAAACACTTAAGTATGATTGAAAAATTGTGAAAAAAAAATGAAATTGTACGACGAAGTCAGAAACTTGATGATTCCTTTCAGATTTCGGAGCGTGAAGAAAACGAAAAAAAACACGATAGAAATATATACGAAGAAATCTCATTAGAAATCGACAGGTGCAATATTTTATTTTTATATAATACTTATGCATACATGTAATATCCAAAACAGTTGGATAAATTTTTATAAAATATGATAGAAATCGCAATATTTATGTAGCTGCCTATCATCCTATCATATATAAAAAATAATAATTACTTAAATTAAAATGTTTGTTTCTTGTAATGATACTTTCATGTGCAATGATATTGCTCATTTTATATACTGTGGGACCCTCGCAAACGTTGGGCTCAGTGCAACCGCACTGCTCGCCACATTCAAATGCATACCTAAGTTCAGTGGCGTGTTTAGAGAGTGGGCCCGGTAGGCATGTGTCCACACACATTTTTTATAAAAATACTAGACTAGTGTTAGTCCCATGCTCAATGCAAAAAGAAAATATAATTTATAAATAGTTAGAAAAAAATTGTTTTGATTAGGTTTAGTATTTCAATAAAAAATGTATTACAGTATGATTGACATGTATTTATACGTATTCGTGTGTGGTGAGAATGTTATTTTTAGTTGTGATAAAGAAAGGGGTAACGCTGCAACGACGACGTTGGGAAAGACCATCGATAAGACAATCCTGCGCGCCACGATTTTTAGTGTAAATAATATTTTTTTTTACTTATTTTTTTTTCTATTTTAAGCCGCGTTTGCTAATGGTCATTGGCCATTTTTTTACGTATTATAGGCATTAATAATGAACATTTTTTTCTCTGTATATTGCTATTAATTTTTAAATATTATCAGTTGCGTTATGGTTAGTTACCGTTTCAGTTCGTTTCGTTTTAACTCTTCAATGATTAAAATATACCATGTTTAAATAAATATAAATTTGTACTTTTAATATTTTGGCATTTGGCATTGTTAATAAATTACCATTATGAAACGATTTTTAGTAAATAAATCAACAGTGAGTACGGACAATTCGATCACAAAAAATTAATCGAATTTAACTCCAACTGATACAAAAGCAAAACAATTAGAATATAGTTTTGATGAAGAAGTATTTGACATTAGTAACAATTTTTCTATTACAATTATACGTTTATGTATACATTAAAAATGAAATATCAATGAACCAAAGTAAATTATATCATAAAGTTTATGTTTTAATAAAAGGTAAGCTACCATTTATTATAAAAATATTAAATTTAGTCATTTATAATAAAAATACTAAAATTAAATAGATCAAATTATAGAATGAAGAGGAGGTAAAACCATTCTGAACTTAACTTTTGTGGCCCATCCACAAAAAAAGGTCTGGACACGCCACTGCCTAAGTTTCATATAATAAAAATTCATTATCGATTTCTTTTCTATATACATACTGTAACATATATTATATCAGCGTAATTAAAAAGTATTCATTATTTTAATTAAAATTTATTATATACGCCTAAAATTAATCGTTCTAACAAACAACGAAAAACCGCCCGTAAGATGGCATGTACATATTTTTTACACAACAATAATATTATTTTAGTAATGAGATCGTAAAGGACATTCCACCATCTTTAATTAAAATTTTTCTTTTTTGATTTACTACCTACATAAAATAAATATTATAAATGTTGTGACTTTATAGATGCAAAGTCACAATAACTCAATTCTAAGGCACATTAGACGAATACAAAATAATAAAAAAAATAGCAAACAAACTTCGAAGTATTCCAAAGTTTGAAGCGACTTCAGTGGATTCCCATAAAAACCTTCATTTCTAAAAGAAAAACTCATGATGCTTAGTTGCTAGGTTAGGTTAGGTTAGGCTAGTAATATAATAAAAATAATTATTATTTTATTATTGTTATTATTAATTATTATTTATTTATTATCATTATTTAATACTATTATTAATATTATTATTTATTATTATCAATTGTGAATCATAATGTTATATAGAATAACCTTTGTTAAGCAAAGTTTTAATAAAAATCTTAGATAATATAATATTTTATTAAATTAATTATATATTAAATAATATTATTTAAGCGTGGATTACCCCTACTGGGAATGTTTAAAAAAAATGCTCCTAAATTACTTTACCTCAATGTAAAGGTGGTGTGGAAAAAAATTAAACCATTTTATTTTTAAGCAGGTATGTCGGTAATTATTAATTCCATTTAAGGATTAATTAATAAAAGTGGGAAGGTCGATTCAGGACGTATCTTCTTCGACCCTTCAGCCATGGGAAAAATTAGTAATTTATTATAATTACGATTTGAACGCAATGATATTGTATTCGAAAATACGATTCTAATCGAAACTCAATATAAGACCAAATAAAAAACCGATAATCCATTCCTAAACTTTACTACATGTGAAAAACTAACCAATATCGTTAAAATTACGATAATGTTCAAATAATTCAAAGTTGTAGTAATTGTCATAAGATATTTTCAAGTTCGAAAAAATTACACTTTCTGTTTTTCTGTGAGTATTGAAATTTTTCGATAGTAAACTATCGTAGTTGAGCTAAATAAAATAAAAAGTACCAACAAGACAAAATCCTATACAGAAAGCATACATAACATTATACTTTATATTTATTTTTATAATGTTCTTTTAAACTTTGTATACTTATATTGTCTACATGATACTAAAATACATTTTTAGAGTATATAAAATAAGTTCAAATACTATATATATTATAAATTTTATATTTTATACTCATTTTAATGAAAATATATATTCCATGCGTCCCTTAAATAATCAGTGACATCATTGATGACACCATTAAATATTAAAAGAACATCACTTTTTAGGGTTATCACAGAATACATAAAACTCATGGATATTATGAATATATAACAATAACATAGCATCAATAATAATTATATTTTAATTATAAATTTGTAATAATGGAATCGACTATGTTTTGTGTTTGGATAGTAATTTCAAAATCATGAAATGAAATTGTAGTTTGTGCACTATTGGAGGCGTTCTAAAAAATGAGCATTGATAATCTCATTTCTTTTCTATTTACTTTTAATCAAAAAATGAAGAAAACAGTAAATTAAATAGAGAATTTTTATAAAAAATTTAATATTTGATAATGGTAAATTCAGGAAATGACAAGTTTGGATAGAGGAATATATAAAATGTTATCACCGTTAAAAAAAGGAGATAACAATCATATCTAGAATATAAAGAATTTTTTAATTCAAAATTTAAAGAGAAACTAAAAAGTAGACTGCCAATTAATGTTATTGAAATGGATCGACAAACCCTGTTCCAAATAAACAGATTTCAAAAACAATAACAATAATTATTATTGTCCTGGTAATTGTAGTCATGGTATTTTCGTAACTAAATTCTTAAACGAAATGTAAACACGACAATTTATTTCAATGCACCTTGAATTTGTTGGAACGATAATATACGGTCTACACGATTTCTCTATAATTAAGTAAAAAATAAACCTACGACTTAAAATATGGGTAACAAATTAATAAAAAGAGCAAATGTAACAAAAGAAGATCCGATGGAGAAGGTAACAGTTTTGTAATTAATTAAAATTAAATTAACACGGGGGAGATATAACACGAAAGAAACTTAACTCAATTTATAATTTATTCTGTGATAAGTGCGGGTAAACTTGTGATCCATATGGTTTACTCCAAAATCTGTGAATTTATATCCTTATTACTAGGTTTTTGATCGAACGGGTTTAGCTCACAGTAGTCGTTCGGTGGTGGAGGCCTTGACTATTAAATGTGCAAGTCTGAGGACTTGCGACAATAGTACTGTAGGTGCTTATAGCTTCGCACTAGTATGTTGTTGACTCACAGGGACTTTATGCTTGTGATATGGGGCACCATCATTTTTTGTTTTTACTCGTGCCTGCATGCCTATGAGAGGTGGAAGTATGTGTAGCACATACCTGGTATCTGGTCGTCATCGAGCAGGCTTTTTGGTTGTTCATGTCATAACATTGTTTAAAATTCTTCGAAGAATGGTAAAACTCAAGTGACACGAGTGAGGAGACTATCCTACAAACGCTGTTATTAACGCGTAAAATTAGTAACAGTGTCAATTATGTTAAGGCATATTCTATATGTTCTTCGTGTGAATTTACTTCAAAGAATGCATTCACGACTTAAGCGTTCATAAAAATAATTTAACGTTTTCCAATTCTAATCTAACAGGTATGAATCAAATTCTGGGTTACTGGTTATTAATTTTTAATAAAATTTTGTTTGGAGCTCATTAAAATTTAAAATGCTTAATGTTATCTTTAAAAGTTGAATTATTTCAAAGTTTATGTAATTATAATAGTCAGCATTTTATAATCAAGATGTTTTTTTTTTTATCAATATTTGTTGTTCCTCATCTCTGATGATTGTTTAAATCTTTAACGTTAAAATCTAAAGTGAAGCGCCTTAATACTGTTGTAAATTAAATAGTAACGTGTATTGCGAAGTCTTCAATACGGAGTATAAACATAGTTCTGCAGGTCAGTGAGATCTACCAATCCGTTGGACAACCTAACTCGTAGTATATGGCTAATGTGATCTACTCTCAGGTTGTACGAGAGAAATTCCTTCTGGTTGACGTTGCTGAAGCGCCTAGAGATCATTCTCAAACTAAATCACTTACTAACCTACAATCGCCCTCTGCTCAGACGACACTATTGTAATTATTACTGATCCAAGATATATAATTAATTCTGTGGGTGCACTATTTTGACAACACGTACACAAATCTAGGTTTTAATGTTTCTTAAATTTCAATTCTTTATTAATATATGGCTTTTTATTGATATACCTAGGTAATATATACATTATTAATTTTTTTATCACCATATAATGATGTGAATCCTTTAATTTTTTAATTAATTATAATATTAAAAATAATACAACTTCCATATTTTTATGGTGTCTCAATATAATATATAAAGAATATTTTATTACAAAATATAAAAAAAAAACTAAAAGGTAGAAAGGCAATTAATGTTATTGAAAAGAATTAACACAGGAATAAATAAATAGATTTCAAAAACAATAACAATAATTATTATAATTATTATTGTCCTGGTGAATGCCACGGTACCTTCGCAACTGAATTCGTAAACAAAATATAAACAAATTCGACATACAGACAATTTATCTCAATACGCCTTGAATCGTTAGAACGATAACACACCGTCTACACAATTTTTCTATTATTAAGTAAAAAAATATACCTAAGACATGAAATATGGGTAATAATTGGATGAAAAGAGGATACGTAACTACAGAAAATCAAACAGAGAAGGTAAAAATTTTGTAATTAATTAAAATTAAATCAACACGAAGGACATATAACACAAAATAAACCTATCTCAATATATAACTAATTTTGTGATGTGTGTGGGTAAACTGGTGATCCATATGGTTTAATTCTAAAGCTGTGAGTTAATATCCTTATTACAAGGTTTTTGTTCGAACGGGTTTAGCTCACAATAGTCTCTCCAGTTTGGAGGCCTTGACTATTAAATGTGTTGCAAGTACCCAAATCTAGTTTTTAATATTATTTAAATTTAATTTCTTTATTAATTTACGGCCTAATTATATTATTATTATTTGCATATAATTATTGTAATTTGATTTAACAATTCAAATTTAACATCGTTTGATAAGAAAAAACACCGATGTCAAATAAATATTTACAATTTTAAATTTATAGAAATCCAAAACATCAAAACTCTCTATATTCGGAAAATCACGAAAATCATCTAAAGTTAACCACGCAGAAGTCATAAACGCACAACCTCCGGCTGC
>JABCUB010000288.1:0-10302 GCA_013282895.1 Eriosoma lanigerum | reverse complement strand
CGAAAACTGTGTTAATAACTGAGCATCAATGTTATCATATTTCACGTACGTATTGTAGCGGAAATATTATATACAATAACGTAAACAATATGATAATAAAATACAGCGATTAAATGATATGAGTTATTTAACATGTTGCAAAATGATTCAAAAAGTTTTAAATCTTTAATGGAGAAGTCTGAAGAAGTCAAACATATTTTACCATGTACTAATATGTTACGTCGTTTGGCTTTAACTTCTTCAGTGACTGTTGTCTCAAATGAGAGAACATTAAGTAAACTAAAATTAAAAGACATTTCTCAGATCAACAATGAATGATGACCGGTTAAATTTATTAGTAATATTGGGAATAGAAAAATACATTATAGACTAATTAGATATTAACAAATTAGCACAACAATGGTCAAATTTAAATTAATTTTTAGTAAAAAAAAACTTATTTTATGTTTTAAATAAAAAATAGTCATCATATTGTACATTCCTTGTTTTAATAAAATCTTAGATTAAAATTTGGATTTATTATATATTTAATATTTATATTGTACTATATATAATATTAATATAATAAATAAAAAAATTACATTTTGATACCTATATTAGGTACTATTAGATTTTAAAAGGAGCGAGGAATATATTGTTACTACAAAAATGTTTTTTTTTTATGTATGAAAACATTTTTTTTGGTAGAAATAATTGTCCGATTACGTCAAATAGGGTATGTCTTCGGTAGCAAATCGCGTCTTGTTAGTACTTTATAAAGCTCGTTTTTGAATTTCTTAAAAAATTCTTCGTAGGAGAAGAAAAACTACCAAAAAATGGCAAAAAATCGACAAAATTTCGATTTCCGTAATTTTTTATTTTTTATTTTGTGATAACTAATTAGGTTTTGATTGAAGAGACTTGAATATTTTTTTGAGCATTAACATAGGTAATATACAAGTATAGTAGTGTTTGAAATGATTAGTTGATTATTTGGCCTAATATAGATATATGAACTTTAATTAATTAAAGTATTAGTAAATAAATTGATTTTACCTATACAATTTTGGGTTTATCGGTTTGAACATTTTATAGAAGCTTAATAATATACTACTTAATATTTTTACAAAATATTATGAAAATCGTGACTGACAATTTTTTTTATAGGCTTTTTATTATTTTTTTTTTTCTGATCTATGAAAACATTTTTTTGGGGTAGAAATAATAGCCAGGTTACTACAAATAGGATACCCTTTCCATACTGAATTTCATCTACTGTTGGTACTTTATTTATCTCATTTTTGGAATTTTCCAAATGTTTTTCCTTAAGAAGCGGAAAATCGGTAAAATTACGGTTTCCATTATTTTATAGTTTTTATTTCTTGATAACTAATTGATTTTTGATCGTAAGGTCTTGAAATTTTTATTAAGTACTAACATAGTTAATATTTACGGTCAATAAAATTTAAAACGGATTGGTCGATTTTTTGGCTAAATATTAAACTTTGAACTTTTTTCCAAAAATGTAATATTTCCTGCAATTTTTGGTTTATCGGTTTAAATATTTCATCAAAGTCTACTCATATACTACATAATTTTTTTACGAAATATTTTGAAAATTGTGACTGACAATTTTTACCATGAAATGATAACTCCTTGAATATTGATCGTAGGGATTTAAAATTTATTTTACATATTTGCATATGTAATTTACATTCGTGGTAAAATTTGGAATGAATTATCAGTATAATATATTGAGATTCGCTCAGAATCGTATTTACTAATGCAATATTATTGCATTAAAATCTTAATAATTTCTCTCTCTCCACTAATTTCACCGAGGACCGAAAGAACGAAAGAGGAACATCCACAATCGATCTTTCCACTATTTTTTAAATTGTTACCATAGTGAATAATAACTATTTTTGATTGAAATGTATAAGAGTAAAAAAAATTGTGTATTAAGTAATAAGTGGAAATGGCCTAACCAAAAACTGCAGATAATATTAAACATTTTTTGGAAAAATTCAAAGCTCTATATTTGGCCAAAAAATCAACCGATTCTTTCCAAAATTTTACAACATGTATATATTACCTATGTTAGTACTTAAAACAATTTTCAAGTTCCTACGATCAAAACTCAATTTGTTATCACAAAATAAAAAATAAAAAATGGCAAAATTCTAATTTTGCCAATTTTTTGCCATTTTTTCTTCTCTTAGAGAAAAACTTTGATGAAATTCGAAGGATGAGCTGTATAAAGTACCAAGAGGACACAATTTTCTACCGAAAGCGTACCTCACTTGAGGTAATCGGACAATTATTTTTATCCGAAAAAATGTTTTCATACGTAAAAAAAAAAAAACATCTTTGTAAAAACAATACATTCCTCGCTCCGCTCAGGATCTAAAAAATTGTGTATTAAATAATAAGAGAAAAAATCATAAAATAAATTGATACCGTTGTTAACAAAATGGTATGACTATTATTAACGCGTATGCAATATTAGTGCCCGGCCACACAATGCGTTTTCATCGCTCTGTTGAAAACGGACAGTAAACCGATGTGTTTTCATCAAACACCACACCACAACAAGCGTTTTCAATGCTTTTTTTCTAGCTAATTTTTGATATTGTTATGGATTTAATTTCTATAATTATCACACCCCGTTCCGCCGTAGTTAACCCGATAAGCAATAGCATCATTTCAGTTTTTACTAGACTAGGGCAGACGCATACATTTTCTGACTGTTTTTAAAAACAGGAGTGGGAGGAGTCATTTTTTTTTTTTGTGGGTATTTCATTTTTTTGCAATCGGTAATCAATTAAGGGGTTTTATTTAGGGGTTATTATTTATGAAATCTATTGACTTAGGATTTGGCTAATTATAGACTACGGCAAATGTATGTGTGGCCCCCTCCAAATGATGCCACTGCCGATAAGTAAGACTTTTTGTTTTTAAAAAATCATATAATAAATTGATAATATTGTTCAAATTATCAGTCGAGCAAAGCGATAAAATTTTTTTCTTCTTAATTTTATGACTCCAGGAATTGTCAATTTATTGGTCTACAACCCCCTCCCCCCAAAAAAAAGTTTCTTATTCGGGAGGGCCCTGGATATGACCCATAAAATAAAATGCACAAAAATAAATTTTAGCCGCCCCGTGTATGGGGAATTTTCGCAGCGGCGACGAGCAATAGCGTTGTTAACAAAATGGTACGACTATTATTAACGCGTATGCAATATTAGTGCCCGGCCACACAATGCGTTTTCTTCACTCTGTTGAAAACGGACAGTAAACCGATGTGTTTTCATCAAACACTACACCCCAACAAGCGTTTTCAATGCTTTTTTCCAGCTAATTTTTGATATTGTTATTAGTTTAATTTCTATAATTATCACACCCCGTTCCGCCGTAGTTAACTCGATAAGCAATAGCATCATTTCACTTTTCATTAGACTAGGGCAGACCCATACATTTTCTGATTGTTTTTAAAAATAGGAGTGGGAGGAGTCATTTTTTTTTTTTTTTTTTTGGTGGGTATTTCATTTTCTTGTAATCGGTAATCAATTAAGGGGTTGTATTTAGGGGTTATTATTTATGAAATCTACCGACTTAGGATTTGGCTAATTATAGACTACGGCAAATGTATGAGTGGCCCTCTCCAAATGAAGCCACTGCCGATAAGTAAGACATTTTCTCATCTGTTTTAATTAAATGAATTAAAAAATATATCGTTGATATATATATATATATATACGCTCTTACACAAAATAAGTATTTGAGTAAATGTTTTCACATATTATTAATAAGTATTGACATTTTATAATAAGCATTTTAAAATATTTTCAGTATGTGGTGTTTTTTTATGGTATGTTAAATACATAAAATAATTGACCAATATTTGAAGTTAATTGTTTAAATATTTTACCTACACTTCCAAAAGTAAGAATAAAAGCTGAATTTTCCAATTATATTTATAGAATTTTAGTTTTCAACTTGTAAAATTAACTTAACTTTAGTTTGGAAATAACTTAACACATATGATATTTTTATACAATAATTAGCTAAATCATCTTTTTTTGCTGATAAAACTCTTAAACTCTTTTATCCAATTCGAATGCATTATTATACCAATCTTGTTCCAACACTTGTTTTAAATATTTACATTTTTATACTCTGTTGATCCCGTTTTCCATATTGCATTATTTTTTTGTACACATTGAATAAATTTATCAGTGTCAAACTATTTGATAAAATATGTATTAAATCAATACAAATTATAAATTTACAATAGAAAACGGACCGGTGAAAACGTATAGTGTGGCCGGGCACTTAGGAAGCCGCCGGAACGATATCAAATATCAATACAATAATACGTAGTTATAATAATAATAATGCACAATATAATATATAATAATACCATCAAAAAGTTAAATAATTGTTGACCGCTAAAATTTGTTGAAAATTAAATAAATTATTACGAATTAGGTTATAATTGGGCGATCTGCGTTAATCATTTAATACATACAAATTGAATATAAACTGATGAAAAACAGAAAAAAAATTTATTTCTGTTTTACAGTTCCCCATACCTAGGCCGGCTGCAAATGGTTTTCGTGTTACTAACGAACGATATAATATATTATTTAATTATCATATTGTCTATATTTTTGTATGTAATTTTCCTGTTCCGATGCGTACGATAATACATAGAAGCTCAGTATTTACACCATTATAGTGTTATTATATGATCTTTGTTGACTGTTGTTTTAATTTTTATTGACAGCTTTGTCAGTGTTGTATATAGTTGGTATTTTTGTCCCTTCCAACATGAACTCAGAAAGTGTGTCGATATAAAAGAAGCGTACGTTTGTCAAATACGTGGCCGTATATGGTCGCATTAAGGCAGTGTACAATCTTGGTATGAAAAATGAAACAATTATATTTTTTGACCGTAAATAGTATAGATAGTCGTCACAGCCCGTTGGAGATACCTACTTAATTATCATCAATTTTATTGACTTATGAGTTACCAAAATTAAATGCAGAATTATTCCATGCGATTGTTATAATGGAAATTCATAGTGTATAAATTATACACAATAAAATATTCAATAAGAGATAATTAAATATATTATTAATAGAAAATAAATGTTCAATAATCTCCGGGACTAACTAAGGAAACAACATTTTTTTTCGCAAAACGCATTTTTATTCATTAACATAATCACCTTCAAGTGCGAATGCGCGATACAATCATTCCAACGATTTCTTAACTTTTCGATACTGTGCTTGTAAAACGATTTGTCTTTATCCTCAAAATAAGCTTCAGGTGCATCGAGATCTCATTCGAGTTAATTATTTTTGCCTGAAGCTTCTTATTAAGATCAGCAATGAGTCACTAGTCACTGGTGGCTAGGTTTGGTGAGTATGAGTGGTGGGGAAGCAGACTAAAGCCCAACTCATTTAATTTGATAATTATTTTCATTAACTTGTGGCACGGTGCATTGTTTTGATGAAAGATTATTTTTTTCATCTTCATGTGCTATCGTTTTATTGTGATTTCTTCCTTCAAATACACCAATAATTATTGAATATTGTTAGGTGGTTTGTAAGTATTTATAACGGTTATTCCGCATACTTCTATCACTAAGACTTCGATGTTCTGACTGCATTCATTGACAATCATCCTTGCGCTGTCAATATTGTCTCTCTCAAATATCGCTACACCATACTACTTATGGTGAATAGCTGCAATAAATGCATAACCGTCAATGACCCTCTTCTGCAAAGATCAACTTTGTCAACTGTATGTGTTTCTTGTATAGCAAAAACGTCAGTGCAGATTCTTCCTAACAATTCGCTCTTTGCATTTGATATTCCTTTGATGTTGAAGTTGCAGATCCTAAGAACCGCACCTACTCTCAGCGTCATATGGTCCTGATAAGAACCTTATTGCCAGTTTTTGTGTAGGCTGGGTAAGAGCGCCTTGATTGTGGTATTAATAATTAGTTGTGTGAAAAAATACTTTTCATGCCCAAGTTTTCGTGTAAAATCGTTTACGCACTTCTAGTTAATATGCTTTCCCTCTTAGCAATCTCATAAACTTACAGTTTATGCTTACCAATAACTAATTTCAAAATTTACTAAGTACTTTCCTATGTTATTGGTCTACCCGAGCGTTACACATCATTTGTATCAATGCAACCGCATTTGAAATTAGAATACCACTGACAAATCGTTGATTTCGACGGAACTCTGTCCAGTTAACATTTTTCAAACAATTTTTGAGCTTGCACGATACTTTTTCCTATTAAATAGCAATGATTTATCAATACACGTAATTCATTTTTTCCATTTTCCATACAATTAAAAAGTAGCGTTACTTTCACCACTATAACTTTGTTCTTTATGGTCCGATCGACTTGAAAATCATATACGTGTTATTTGATGGTTAGTTCATTTGAAAAACGTGGATTTGATTTTAGTATCGTAATCTGTGGATTGGTCCCGGGACTATGAATAATTTTGATTTTAAATATTTTATGATAACAAATGCAAATTTGAATTTAGAACATTGAAGATATATATAATTGGTAAAATTTTAAAATGAATTATCAGAATAATATATTTTATAACTTACTGAGTTTTGCTCAGATTCTTATTTTCAATAAGATTCAATACATTTCATTAAAATATTAATTATAATAAACTACAAAATTCTCCAATATCGAAAGATATTCGATAGGAACAATAGGAGTGAAGGTGGAACACCAAGAATCGACTTTCCCGTTCTTTTCTTATTGGTATTTTGAATACGCGAATGATGGACTCCTGAAATCCATAACTCAAATAAATAATTTGAATTCAAACTTTCAATGACATGCTTAAGATTAATAAAATTTTCTAAAAATTAATTAGTTCATAAAATATTAAATGATATTAAAAGCCAGATAGTTACCAATTCAAGACGTACGTCACTCATTTCCTAGGACCTTTATATCCTCTATATTCTCCTAGGACTAAAATAATTCTATTAACTTAAAAATTCTTATTTCGGAAATATTAATTGTAGATCCAATTTTCAATACTTACGTATTATTTTAATTACAATTGTAATTTATGATATTGGAGAAATTTCTAGATCACTTCAATAGTTTGAGTTTATATTCATTTTTAACGATTAGCATCAAGGCTGGACAATAACGAGTCAAAAAGATATTGAGTGTTATTGAGTTATTGACTATTGTTATAATAATAAAATAATAAATAATTATCTTGTTTTCGTTTTTTAAATGTAGTTTATACTTTAATTTTTAGACATTTTAAAACCCACATTTAATTAATTTTATGAAAATAATTAATATATTTTGATATATATATATAAATATAAAATAATATTGTATAGTTGTATTATACCTAGAAAATCTATAATTACAAAATCACAATAATATTTATATTAATAATCATTATTGCTATTTTTATAATATTATTATATTATTATATTATATATTATATATACGGGCGTAAATCTACAATACGTTTTTCGTAGTCATTGTCTCAAATTTTCAATCGAAAAATATAATTCAATTCATGTGATATTGTGAAACAAAATTTGAAAATGTAATTTCTTGAAATTTTTCTTTCACAGAAAAATACAATACAATACATAATTATAATATTATAATAATCCTTCTACATCCGATAACATAATAAAATTGAGCTAATAATAGGAAACAAATCTATATTAATTATTAATTTAATATTTTGTTTGTTTTCAATGGTCAAACCTTAGTGTGGTGTGGCTTTACTTATTCTTATATATAATAAGTAGAGACAAGTACAAATTTATTGAATGTGTCTTTTTTAAACGCATACTGCCTAAGCCTAACTAAATCAATATAATTTTAAATATTATTTAAAAATATTTAAATAAATATTATTATTGTTTTAAAAATTAAAAAAAAAACAACTTAAGTTAAGTAAATAAGTTATATTTTTTTTTTTATAAACTTAACTATTAACTTACTGAGTTTATAAAATATATCATCAACTAATAACAGTAAACTTTTTCCATTTTATGTCGATTAACTTAACTTAACTAAGTTTAAAAATTTCATTAACTTGCCCAGCCTTGATTGGTATATTGTTTATTTATACCCAAAATCGTATTTTTATAAAAATATATAATGAAAATAAAAAAACCACACATCATTGTAAAACCAATACATTTAATATAATTATTTGTTTGTTTAATGATTTCAGGCGATATAGATAAATTTAATTATATTAGTATATTTTAATATCATAATAGCATTTAAATGGAATTTATCAACTTTTTTAAATATACGCACATATTATATCTATACTTATATTAGTATTATAATTTTGTAATAACGGAAATATCGTAAAAAATGTATTGTTAAAAACACGTTTATGAGCAATAATAATAATAATAATTCTAACTTTTAATTCGTACACATATGTTGAATGTTTATACATTATTTTAAAATACAAAACAAAATTAATATTCTCATAATAGTTTTAATTTTTTGATGACCAAATTTTACCAATATTATCAAACAATCAAATTTCTTTTTCTTAAATCATTTAAGCACACTACTAATTTAATGTTATATTTTGTATTGCTATAAATTATTATAGTATTCAAAAAAATATATATTAGCTATAAACTAAGAGTCTGCGTCGTGCTGATGGGAAGAAAAGAGAGGTATATTTAAAATACTACAAATAGCAGAATGATCATGTATTTTTAATTGTAAATTAAGCTTGAAAGCGATATATGATACAAATTTGTTTTGGACACACTCAATTCGTAGTTGATCTTTGGCTTAGATACAGGTATAGATGTCAGATGATAGCCCTTTACTTAAGAGTGGATTAAAGAAGCAAAAAATACGAAGAACGGAGCAATTAACTGACATAAAAAGTTTGTTGTTACATTTGATAAAATTTAATATCATTGATAAGGCATAAATACATAAACGACAGGTATGTGTGTTATGGAAACTTGAGAATTCATTACATTATGTGACAATAGCGTTAATGTCACGATTGTAAAATTCATTATGATGAGTGTATGCTATTTATAGTTGTTTTACTGTGAGAAAAAAAACATGTTTGAGTTAGATCCGCAATAATAAATGCAAGGTATATTTAATTATCGGCCGGTTCTTACAATGTTCGGTAACGCCTTCATTTAAGTATAGGTTACAACAATCACTTCTTACAAACTTCGGTTAACAATCATATAAATATTGTGCAGCTATTAGTTTTTTACAGTTTTTTTTTTTTATGATTTTTACACAATGCTTATGTCTACTCTTATTGAGCCATTCAAGAACCAGATTCGGTGGTTTATATAGATAGAAAAAATCAATTGATAATTATACACTACAACATGAAAATCTTATACCCAGTTGCTCAAAATTTGTAGGAAAAAAATTGTATGAAATAAATAACTTATTGGATCGATGAGTTTTAAATAACGTGTTTGATTTATATAGGTACTTTTAAACAGCTAAAATGAACAAAATAAGACTAGATAATTGTAAAAATTCTCAATTAAAATTATAGCATAAGCATCTGAATATAATACTAGTAATAATAATAATCTCAATATTTTATATTATTTAGGTAAATCTTAAATGTTAATTTTTATTTATCTTATTTTATGACTTATCACTTATAAATATATAGTGTATATGTTATAATTGTATTGTGTATAATTTGTATTGATGTTGAATATTGATCTGGAGAGGACACGTAAAATATCTGAAAATATTACTTCAGACCACTGTTTTAACCGAAATATATATTTTCCTAAAAATAAATTATTAGAAAAATACTTTGTCCTTTCTGTATTTGAGCATATAAATATTTTGAAGGAAACGTATTAAACTAACTTAATATTTTGTTGTAAGGACTAAGGCTCTTACTCTATGACACATAGATATAAGATATTAAAATGTGTATACATGATAGTATTATTATGTCGTATTACATCTAACAATAATTATGCAACTGCGATATAAGGTATTATAAAAAAAAATAAATTAATAATAATAATATTATTGTTGAAAAATATATTTTTTTCTCTAAACTTAAAGATATTAAATCTACTAGGCGATGCGATTGATATAAAGTGTAATGCTTTCATCAGTATAGCGTTTTATCCATAGGCGCATATTCAGTATAAAACTTGTGAAGTCTATAGTTATTTATCCCAAAGTAGCTATCCACATTACCCCACTTAATAATTTAAACACGGTAGTTACTATTTTTCGACATAATTAA
>JABCUB010000287.1:0-10305 GCA_013282895.1 Eriosoma lanigerum | reverse complement strand
CTGGCTTTGGTGGAGGTAATGGGTCATTTTCATATCTTAAAGGTTTTATTGATATTGTATTGTCATACCAAGGAATGTCTTTAAACGCTATTTTGTCCATAAATGATTGTTCAAATGATCCAAAAAGACGTTGCGCTTTCTTTTCTGACACTGGCGGAGGTACGAATATTTCACCTAATGGCTCAAACGCATCTTCGATAGTAGACATTTGTTTTTCGACTGTTGGACCATAATCGGCAAGTTTAATATTTCTTCTAAACTTCTTTTATGGTGGTCGTGGTATCAGATCAATATACTGAAATATTCGTTATATATAGAAAAGTAATATATAATTTTAATAACCGATTATGCTCTTACTTTTGGTATATAATACTGCATATCTTTTTTATCAAGTTCAACATAAACTTTATCAAGAAGGTTTTCTTGTTTTTCAATGTCTAATGTTCTATTAAGAATCATCTTTTTCATAGCATTTTTGTCTAATATTAGTGATTTAACGAATTCACTGTTTTTACTAAAAAAGTAAACATATTATATTTAACCAACACTAGTTATTTCATTATTCAGTAGGTAAAAAATAAATATAGTATTACATTATATTTGAACTTTCAACTTTAACTTAATTTAATTTAATTTTTTTTAGTTTTAATTTAGTTTCTGCTTCAATCAACTTTTTGTTTAAAATATTTTTTTGTAATCCGGATTCTTTCTTTATATTTTTAATTTCTTCTTTTTGTGTATTAACTATTTCCAGTTGTTTGTTCAAATGCATTGTTAGCTCGATCGTTTTTTTCGGAATCTAAAGACATCAATTTTTAAATAATGAATTGTTCTATTCAAATAAAGTTAATTAAAATTTAGATACATACTAAGATATATTATTACTTACGGCAAATAAAAAGTATCTTAATAAATTTATAAATTAATGTTAAGTAGGTGTTCGTCAAACAAATAGTAAAAATGTTAAAACTTCCAATCTAATATTTTAACATTTTATGAATTATATCCTAACAAAATAATATTGGTAATATAGTAAAAAATCAATGTTTCTTAATTCGACTAATATTTAAATCACTACCTATTTATTGTATCAAATAATCCAAGAACCCTTTAATTGAGGCAGAAAATGGACAATAATATATATATTAAAAATAAAATAATAAGTATAATATAATAAGAATTATTACCTTTTCATCCATATTTCTTATTTCCACTTCTTGTGAATTAAGTTTATGCAATAATTGATTGTTGTCTAAATTAAGATCAAGGATCACCGATTTATGGGTGATAACGCTATCCTTAGTACGGTTTAATCTTTAAAGGGCCTTTTTTTTTCTTTTTCTGTTTTTTTGAGTAGTTGTAGTTCTAAAATAATTTAAGGTAATATAATATAAATATAATACATCCATTAATATTGGACAGTGTTTTAAATAGCTTTAATAAGTTTTAATTAATAATAAATAATAATACTTACTCTCTTTTTTTTCCGTGTCTAATTTTCTTTGTGTACTAATGTAATTGTGACGAACTTCACTGTATTCAAATTTCAGATTATTTAATTCTTTCTGTTTTTATGAAAAATATATATATATATTTATTTATAATTTCATTTCTTAAAATTAAAGTAGTCGTGTCTATTGTTTCTACAATTCCTTCAGTTATAGTCATATTCAGTTATATCGACATATTTTATTTTACTCTTGGCATCAAAGTATAATGCACAAACATTATCTTTTTCTGTTAACAATTTATGACAACGGAGAATATTTTTTTTCCAAACTTCCAGAAATTGATATTCCTAATAAATAGTTTTAATATTTTTATAACAATTGTTATATTATAATAATACAATATTAGATTTTAGAATACAACAATGAAATTAAAGTAGATTATTTGAAGCAAAAAAAGACTATTAACTATGAACAAATTCCTGATCTAAATATTTTGAACAAAAATCAAAAGTTGTAATTACATAATTTATTCAATTACCGTCTAAGTTGTCTTCTGAATTAAAAAGTATTTATTAAAATAATGTTTTATTTGTTATTATTATTTTAATTCACATATTTTTTTTAGATATATTCAGTGCTGAAATTAAAAAAGGGGGACTATGAGATTTATTTCAGAAACCGTAAGTTTGCCGATTATCCGCCATTTTTTGTTAGTTTTTCTTCTCCCAAGGAAAAACTTTTGAGAAATTCGAAAAATGAATCAAATAAAGTACCAACTAGATGTAATTTTCTATCGAAAGCATTCCATATTTGTGGAAATTTGTTTCCATTATTTCTATTCAAAATGTGTTTTCATACACAAAAAAAAAATCTATTTAAAATTAACACATATTTCTAAAATCTAAAAGAAAAAAATTAAATATAATATAAAAAGAGCAAAATACTGTTTAATTAATAATTAATACCCACATTACCGTCAAAACATATCCCGATACTTAAAATTAATAATCTCGTATTCTATAACTTAATACTTCATATCTCGTATAAATAATATAAAATTTATGACTGAAAACACTTTTTTGGGGAGAAATAATGATTCGATTACCATGAATAGGGTATATTTTCGGTAGAAAATTGAATCTAGTTGATATTTTATTTAGCTTATATTTCGAATTTCTCAAAAGTTTTTTCTTGGGAGAAGAAAAACTACAAAAAAATTACGGAAAGTCGAAAAGAAAATTTTGAATTTTTATTTTCTGTGAAAAATATTTTTTTGAGTATTCATATAGGTATTCTGCGTTTTTATGATCTCCACGATGAGTCGTCCGATGCCTTCGTCAGTTCTATGGTATTTAGCCTTAGTCGATTTTCCAAGGGCCGTCAGCTTTTACTGTTCAGTATTCACTATTCTGTTCGCTGTTTGCTTTGCGCTCCGTCACTTTTGCAATATTTTTGCGTGTGCCAACATTTTTGTCGGTATTGGTTACATTTTGTACCTTTGTACATAAGAATTGTACGACGTATTAAGATACAGATACTTTTTACGACGTTTTCGAATAAATCGAGGGTAGTACATACTACTTGATAAAAACCGATTTATTTGGAGTTCAGCGGACTGATACGCACTTTTCCGCCACTTTTGCAATGTTTATAAGTGTGCGTATATTTTTTGTCGGTTTGCATTTTTTGGCGTTTATTGGTTACATTTTATAGCATTGTGCCTGGAATTGTTTTTAAATATAAACCGATATATTTAAAATTCAGCAGACTAATGCAAATTTTGGACAAATAACCATTATTAAAAAACACGCTTGCTAAAGTTTTTACATGAAAGACTTATACGATGTATTAAGATACAGATACTTTTTACGACGTATCCAAATAAAGCGAGAGTAGTACATACTACTTGATAAAAACCGATTTATTTGGAGTTCAGCGGACTGATACGTACTTTTCCGCCACTTTTGCAATTTTTTTGAGTGTGCGTACATTTTTCGTTGGTTTTGCATATTTTGGCGTTTGTTAATTACATTTTATAACCATTGTGCCTGGCATTGTTATTAATATACAACAGATTCATTTGAAATTCAACAGACGTATGTAAATTTTTGACAAAGAACTGTCTTTAAAAACAATAATGGTCGGGTGTAAAATTGAGTTGATAATAAAAAAAAATTCAAAATTTCATACGTGAAATAGTTATACGACGTATCCAAATAGATCGAAGTCGTACATACTATATTACACAATAATATATATTATACTCCCAGACATAAATGTCAGAGTGACATCGATTTTTATTAATTAAATATTATATATACTTACCAAATTATTTTAATATAATATGTATGTATTAAATTGTTTTGAATGTTCACAAAAATTACACATGAAATTAAAAAAAATGTTTGACACATTGGATTACAATAATTTACTAATGATATAAATACCTAGTTGAGTGTAAAATTGTTTTTTCATATTATAAATATGCAGTTATATATAGTTCGATCGTATTTGTAAGAAGGGCGTAATAACAAAACATTGAAAAACACGATCGTGCTATTGAATTTTAGATAATTGTGTGCATGTATAATATTTCAAATTATACTATATTGTTATATAAATGAATCATGGAAAATAAAACGCCTATTTGATTCAAATATTTCTACTTCAAAAGTATAGAAATCATAGGCGTGCGCATATCCTCCTACCCCTTAACGGTTTGGGTAGCTAACTAGCTAAACTTGAAAAGACTGTACAGATCCAAGCTGTAGTGCTACCGTATAATGTGACAATATAAAGTACCTAAGTTGATTATCCTAATAACGTATTCAATATTTCTATAAGTTAATCTATTCTTAGTGTAAATTACATGATATTCAATAATATTAGTATTATAGTGATAATTATTATCATTTACGTAAAAATTCTTATTCCAAGGAAAAATTCGAAAAATGAGCTAAACACATGTAAAATCACTAGGTACATTATACGCTTCACTGAAATTATACAAATTGTCTGTAGCCTGTGGGTCGCTAAGAAAGAATGGCCTGATTGCATAAAATTGTAATATTAAATTGTTTAAGGAGTATTAATGTGATTATTAATGATATATAATATGTGAGTACATTTTTATTAAATTTTAAATAAATTAATAAGTTGTTTCAAATTGTTTGTAAGTAAGAAACAACTATTTTCTTTAAGATTGAAATTATTTATTTTCTTATCATTAACAACTAACAACTTATTTTAAATCACTTATCGACTAATTTAGATAGTAGACTCAATGTCTTACATTAAATTAAATTAAATTACTTGATATTCAGTAATATTAGCATTATAGTGATAATGATGGATAACAAATTACAAATTATGATAATAATGTTTGTATTATCATTTCATTTATCGGTTATTACCTATGAGCAGCATTGACGTATTTACTAAGGAATATGGGAGAAACATCCTCTCTTATGACCTATTTTTTCTAGTGATATTTTTGGAAAAATGATATAAAATAAATTATTTTGTATAACTATCTATAATAAACATTAATACGAAATTGAAGAAAATAAGAATATCGAAATTCCTTACCTACCACGCATTGTTCATGATGGGGGCTTCATGTTGGCGAATGAAATATTGACATCCCATATCCCTCCTTGACAAAATCCTTAATACATGACTGATGAGCAGAACTGCGTTTAACGAGAGGGAAAAGAGGGACAATTGCCCAGGAGGTGGGAATTTTTAAGGGGTTTTGGGGAAAGAAACTTTTTAGAAAACATTTTAAAATAAAAAATATAAAATATGAAAAAAATGAAGAATTCCTACAAAATTATAATATAGTATGTAAACAACTGTGTAGGCTCTTTTTAATTCTCTAAAGATGATTAGAGTGCGGTTAAATGTATTTGTTCTTCAATGACAGAATAGCTAAATGCGGCACTGATTATGGGTTTATTATTATTTTTTTTTTAATTTAACATTAAATCACTAGGATTGTAATTGTTATGTGTTAGTAAACTAGAATATACTCAAAATCTA
Organism: Eriosoma lanigerum; assembly: GCA_013282895.1. Classification (NCBI taxonomy): domain Eukaryota; kingdom Metazoa; phylum Arthropoda; class Insecta; order Hemiptera; family Aphididae; genus Eriosoma; species Eriosoma lanigerum. Next base: position 4,813 of record JABCUB010000287.1, on the reverse strand, counting down.
TTTCTTTAAATTTTTTATTTTGAACAAAGTATTAGGAGTTTAGGATATTTGATTTTGCAATCGAAAAGTTGTGTTTTATTAGACACAATTTTATTGTGAAAAATTAATTAATAATGCATAAGAATATAATATCTCAAAAAAATATAACTAACATCATAAAATGTATTCGAGATACTTAATTAAACTATTATTACTTAACTTATTATTTTATAATTTTTATTTATAGAATAGCCTATTTTTGCCATACCATTATAAATTGTATGGTATAATGTTTAATTACATTTGTTAATCATTAAGTCATAACGAATAGTCAATGATTTTGGTAGTCCATCACGAAGATTATTACTATTTTTTTATAACACTGATACATATTTTTCCGCCACTTTTGCACTTTTGCCACATTGTTTTGTAGGTTTTGCATATTTTGGCGTTTATTGGTTACAATTTGTATTGTTGTTATATATGATTCGATTTATTTGGAATTCGACAGACTGATGCGAATTTTTGATAAAGAACCGTCTTTAAAAACAATAATGGTCGGATTTAAAGTTGCACGACAAAAAAACACGCAACATTTTATACATGAAATACTTTGACTACGTACCCTAATAGATCGAAGTAGTACATACTACATCATAATATAATATATTATACTTCTTGACATAACTGTCAGAGTGACATCAGCTATTATAAATTAAATATATACTTAACTATTTATTATTATAATAATATAATAATATATATTTAATAATATAATATGTACCTTATTAAATTTTATTAAATTGTTTTGAATACATACGTTCACAAAAAGTACATGAGAAGTCGAATAAAAGTTTGACATATTGGATTAAAATAACTTACTAATGATATAGGTACCTAGTTGAATAAGAAATAGTTTTTTTATATTATAAATATGCAGTAATAATGTTGCAATATAAAGTACTTAAGTTGATTATTAAAAAATTGTATTCAATATTACTATAAGTCAATCTATTCTTAGTGTAAATTACATGATATTCAGTAATATTAGTGTTATAGTGATAACCAGTATTATTCACGTAATTATTCTTATTTTAAGGATTAGAATAGGATAGAATTCGAAAAATGACCTACATAATGTATCAAGTAGAAGGAAATACAATTTTCTATCGAAAGCAAAAAATAGGCATACGTAAAACCATCAGGTACATTCTTTTTTTCCCTGAAATTATACAAATTGTTTGTAAGTTGTAACCTGTGGGCTGCTAAGAAAGAAGAATGTCCTGATGGCATACATTTTTGCTGCCCTCTTCCTTAAACTCTGCGCACGCTTATGATAATGTTTGTCAAAACCAATTGTTGCAAACATAATACTCTAATAAAATTTAAATTATTCTTTGTGATCTATAAAGAAAGATACCTTTACCCAAAACAAAGTGTGGATTTTCATCATCTATATCTAGTCAAAATGCAATTGATCTTATGTCTTCCTTTGATTTCAGCCCAACTAATACAATTAGTGGCTCCTCATTATTAAGGATCAGTTCGGACTTAATTTTATAGAATTTAATATTTTCCTATGTCCAATAATAAATTGTACTTGATATTTTATTGTCAATGTTAAGCAAATATTGCCACAGTTAAACGATGATCTTGCAGCAATTTTTTTAATTCTATGTATTGCCTCAAAACGTATTGACCATAAGTGAATAACGGGACCATTCCTTTTTATAATACAAACCAAACCGAAGGCGTACTACCCAAAGTCAATCTATATGCCGTTTGCTTGTTATAATAGAATGCGTTATATTAAAACAATATTTTTTTTTTTATTATTGACAAAGGAAGTGAGTGTGAGAGAATCATCCATCGTAATTTTGCTCATTTTTTGCCATTGTTTGGTAGTTTTTCTTTTCCTAATGAAAATTTTTTTGAAAAATTCAAAAAATTATCTTAATAAAGTACTAAGATGATACGATTTGTTACCAAAAAAATACCTTTCTTGTTGTAATCGGACAATTATTTCTACCCGAAAAAATGTTTTCATACATAAAAAAAAATCCTTTTTAAAAACAATACAATCCTCTCTCCGCTCAGAATCTAAAATAAATTATATATGTATAAGTAGAACCCTAACTTTTTTTAACCCAAAGAGAAAATATATATATTTATTTAAATTGTGACCGTATAAAGATACAATTAAAGAATTGTAAAAATCAATAAGTAAATGTTTGTTTTATTAAATATTAACAAATATAAAATATAAAATACATATAATTTGTAAATTTAAAATATAAAAACATTTACACATTTAAAATTCCATGACATATGGAGAGTACCATTTATTAATTATTTGAACACATTTTATAAATCGACATTGCATTCCGCCATTTCCACATACAAAGCCCGCGGTTGAGATATGATTAAAATAACGGCGTCATAGAAAAAAAAAATAAACACAACGATTTACACACATTGGTACGTAAAGTAAATTGAAACGTATTTAATAATAATAACTTTACCGGAAGCCCTCCTGGGCTTCGGCCTGGTAGGATACGCTCCAAATGGATGGAATTCGTAAATCTTTTTGATTCTTTTCTCTGGATGTGGCGTTAAAGGTACATGTCTCTCTCTACAGACCGAATGATTACCATAGAAATTGAACAACTGGAACAATAAACAAATACAAAAAGTACACTGATTTACAATAAAGATGCAATTTAAATATAATCAATGGCGTATTTTAAAAACATTTCAGGGGTGGGGGAGGGCCTACAATTTTATTAAAATATAATAATGTATACATTTAAACTTCATATTTTTTAGATTAGTCCAATTAATATTATATACCATACATAAAATGAAAACTATTTAGAAAATTAATTTGATATGCCAAAAAAAAGGAGAGATCGTAGATTTGCGAGGGGAGGTCCTGTACCCCTGGATAATAGTTATCGTAAATACGCCACTGTACACAATATACAGATATTGGGATTCGATACGATTGGGATCGAGCCTACACCCGAATTCGGGTTAACAAACAAATAGTGGAGCGATGTCTTTTTGTTTCTGATGAGTCCACCGATAACCAGGCAATTCACTTGCTGATGACTACTTCGCCTCGGGGCCGTCGGCGCTCCACTACACGTCCAGCTCCAGTTCTCGGTTCTTTGGGATCGAATATTTTTCCTTTGAGATCACATTGGTGGTAAAAAGAGCAGGCTAAATCCAGACAAAGTGAGGATGTTAGTGATTTAAATAAAAGTTTAAGTAAATAATATTAAAAAAAATGTATCTAATAAAATATTAACCTGCATCTAATTAATGAAATTATTTTGTTTATATTATATTAATTAACTATTGTTCCTATTTCTTTGGATTTTAAATGAGTAATATGATTTTTGTATGTAAGCTAAATCTATACCATAATGTAAGTAATTTATTCTTTTATATTATTAAAGTTGTAAAAAAAAGAATTGTAATCGGTAGCCTAAATGGTAATAAAAATATGATTTGGGCCCCCGGAGGTTATGATTTTCAGGAGGTATAAACGCCTGTTACACCGGTATTGTGAACCAAAAGAAGAATTTTTAGATAGATAGATAGATAAGTGAAATGTTTATATTTTATTAAGATGGTTCCCAAAGAATTTTGCGAGGTAGTAGTACATAAAAACGTTTTTATGATTTGGGTGAACACAAAAAAAAAGAATTTTTAATTTAAAAGGGTATTTTTGGCAAAGAACTATAAGAAATTTAATTTAATAAAAAAAAAAATTTTAAAAATTTTTTATTTAATTTAATTTAAAAAAAATTTAATTTAATTTAATTTTAAAAAAATTTAATTTAATTTAAAAATAATTAATTAAAAAAAAAATTAATTTAATTTTAAAAAAAAGAAAAAATTTAAAATTATATGTACGATAATAATACGGTATAAGTATCTGTATCTTAATACCGTGTATAAGTGTATAAGTTGTATAAGTCTGCAGAATTTCCAATAAATCTGTTTATTAAGTAGTATCTGGTATATACTACCCTCGATTTATTTGGATTCGTCGTATAAGTATGTGTATCTTAATACGTCGTATAAGTCTGCAGAATTCCCAATAAATCTGTTTATTAAGTAGTATGTTGTAAATACTACCCTCGATTTATTTGGGCACGTCGTATAAGTATGTGTATCTTAATACGTCGTATAAGTCTGCAAAATTCCCAATAAATCTGTTTTTTAAGTAGTATGTTGTATATACTACCCTCGATTTATTTGGGTACGTCGTATAAGTATGTATATCTTAATACGTCGTATAATTATTTCATGCATAAACTGCAAGATTTTTTATCGTACAACTTATAATTTTAAACCCGTCCATTATTGTGATTATTATTTTTGATTAAGAAGGTTCTTTGCCAAAAGTACTCATCAATTGGCTGAATTCCAATTATATTAATTATTAGAAAAAACATCTTATCTATAATCGATCCGACGCAATCCTCCCGCAATGGTTGTCTTACTCCTCAACCGCTGGGACTTTCGATAGTTTTTTTTTTTTGTCGGACAAGCGCTTGTTGTTAGAATTTACTATAATATTATGATATTATGATAAAAAATTAGTCAATACATTTAAAAAAAAATACATTACTAATATAGTAAAACAATTATAAACACTAAATGCGAAAAAAATGTATAACAAATTATGAAAATATTATGATATCGTGCAAAAATAAGTAAATAACTATAGATGTATGAATAGAATAAACGCATAATACAATTGCAAGGGTAGGTACTTTCTATAGGTAAATTTCATTACAGACGTTAATTAGTCTGCATAACA
>JABCUB010000286.1:0-10325 GCA_013282895.1 Eriosoma lanigerum | reverse complement strand
AATTATATAATTAATCTTATAAAGTTTTTTTTTTTTTAATTATAAATATTTAATAACAGTAAATAATAATAAGAGTTAGAATTATAAACCTATTATATAATTATTATATATTATTATAGATAATGATCCTGCTATAAAGAAATGCATTATTCGGAAGTAGTTAAAAACATATAATTTGATTCCATAATTAATATTAATTAATTTATAGTAATAAAAACCTTAGCCTAATTTAGTTCGTTTCGGTTAGGATAGTCGAATTTTGTTCACGTATTCAGCCGAGTACCAATATTGCCTACACATCACGCCGTCATAGCAGTAGGGTTTTAAAATTTTATGAAATATTTAAAAATGAGAAAAATAAAAATAAGTTTAAAATTGAAAAAAAAACGTCCTTCATTAGAATTCTACAGAGTGTATAATATCAAATAGAACGTTCACATTTTTATAATTTTAATTTATAAAATATTTAAAATTGATGTTTGTTATCTTGGATATAATATACACGTCATGGTAATATATCTCGGTAGTTTATCATTTTTTTATAGACTGCTGTAAACGCATCTATGTCCAATGAAACAGGGGTAGATTTTATCGAACGCTAAGGGAGGAGGAGACTTAAATATGTTTATATCTATAACACAAATTTTAATTCAACTTAAGGAGGACGATAACAATAACGATTGGTAATAACATTTAATATAATAAATCATTTATACTATAACAATTATATGTATTAAATAAAATGTACGAAAATAAAAAGTAGATATACAATTTCAACTACTTACGCACATCAAACAAGTTTGAAATTTTTAAAAATGAATGTTTCATGGAGGGCGATTTTCCCCTATAAAAGGGATCCTCATGAAACTCGTCTCTGCACTGAAAGCGGTTAATATTCTTCTATCACCGAAATCTCAATTTAATATAATGCTCGCCAAAAATATACCATGCGAGTTTTATTTCAGCCCATTAGTTGGTAGTATAAAGCATGTTTTGATAATTAACTACAGAACATAATAAATGTAGAGTATTAAAACTGTAATAGCACAGAATTAGATGTATATTCCTTTATTTTGTGGTAAATGTTCATGGTTTTTATAAGATAGTGACAAATTATAAAAAATACAAATTGTCTTTTTCATTTATTCTATGATATTAATCTTCGTTAACTACTAACTGTATTTTTATTAATTTAGATTTTTATTATTTAATATAATATTTTATTAAAATTTGATATTTTTCTTGTAATCGTAGGTATATTAGTTTATAATATTTAGAACATATATGGTATGGTTCATCGTGCAGTTTGCAAAATGAGTTCAATAAAATAGCAACTAGATGCAATTCTCTTGCACTATCGCAATCTGCCGTCGCTAGGAACGTTATGGGTAGATGTCGTTGCATCATTAAGCGCTAAGGTAAACAGATAAGTTAGATCGCGTCTGATATATCTCGTATTCCGGTACTTTTAATAAATCGGGACCGCAATTATATTACAATATTAGTCAGTAGATCTAGAAGTTATGACACTCATCATATTATTAAGTGGATATTATATTCACAAATTTTACTGTATAGACAAGTACCTTTTATACCAGTGGTAACTAACCCTTTTTACCGAAGTCCATAAAAAAAAAAAAAAACTATTTGGCGGGCCAAGATTCGGGTTCAATTTTCTGTCTTTTTTTGTTTAAACATTATGATTTATACATTACATAACACAATAACAAGAAATAATTGTATTGATATTGGTGAATAGTGAGAGATAATGAAATGTTCCTGAATAACGATAAATACGACAATTATTATTTATATTTGGATGATGTATTACGATAAAGCTGCAACACATGGTCATGTCTGATTAACAATATAATTGATGATATGAAATATTAATTAAATATATTAAATTTTAAAAATGTTACATTTTTAATAAATGTGGTTAAAATTGACATGACCAAACTCATATTAATTTACTATTTAATAATATTGTGATACACCTTTAGAAATATGAAAATGTCAATAGTGTGATGTTCTGACAAGGTCACATGTTCCGTGAACTTCAGAAAAGATGTTTACTGTGGAGGCAACATCGAAACTAGCCAGGAGTATATCACTATTTAGTCATTATACTAACAAACATTTATTTTCAGGATATAAATTTTTAACCAATTATAATCAATTTAAAATAAAAAAGTGGGAATATCGATTTTAGGCGTTCCTCCTTCGTCTCTTCGGTCCTCGGAGAAATTATTGGTTTATTATAATTAAGATTTGAAAGCAATAATATTGCATTAGAAAATACGATTCTGAGCGAATCTCAATATATATCAATGTATAAAACTGATAATTCATTCCAAAATTTACCACGTATGTAAATTACATATGCGTAAATGTGCAAAATAAATTACAACAATAACAGATAAGAACTCTATTTTTTAAACCAAGTTTAAGATATTATTTGTATTTTTTATAAACAAACTTTTGTTATAACCATGAATTATAAAAGAAGTGAAATTGTCAACGTAAGTAAAGAAAACACTACGAAAAAACAGGTGAATATTTTATATTTATTCAATTTCTATCTTAGCAAAATGTTGTTCGATATTGGTACTTACAGTTACATTTTATGAATTCTGAACGAAGCGAAGATTGTATTATTTTTTATAATGATGTGTGCTTTATTTAATGGGTCTGAAATCATTTTTTTGAGGTAGTCCCAATGGCGGTACTAGAACTTTTTGTCCGGGTGGGTTAACTAATTTAGAGGGAGTACCAGTGGCGTAAAAAAAATAGCTAACAACTATACTTAAATCATACAGGGTGGACCAGCCGGGGGCCAAGATTATAGGATAGGCCGCGACTACTGGGTAAACATATTGGTCCGATTAGGTAGGTATACTATCATAAATTTACGGTGTTTGGTAGAGAATTTCATTTGTACTTTAGTTTGGTAGCTCATTTTTCAAATTTCTCAATAATTTTTCTGTAGGATAAGAAAAACTAATGAAAAATGGTTGAAAACTGCAAAAATCTCAGAAAATGTAATTTTAACGAAATTGATTTTAAATACATTATGACACCTAATTTTTCTGTTGCACATTATTTGATGAATAAAAATATTTATAATCAGTATATTGTATATCTGACAGAGTTTCGCTCAGAATCGTTTTTTCGAATGCAATATTATTGCATACAGATCTTAATTATAATATAATACAGTAGCATTCCACCACTAATCATCCTGATCACCGAAGGGGCGAAGGAGTAATGCAAAGAATCGACTACCAAATATTTTATCCTTTGTCCGCGATGGAAACTGTTTGGTATTATGTATAAATAATTAGGGATGGGCCGATCCTAAAACCGATATTTGAATCGATGCCGAAAAAAAACCACTAGTACATACAATATCATTATTAATAACATCACAAAATATGGGTAGTTTAACTAAAAATAGTGTATTATTAATAAGGCAGCAAATGACACAAGACCGCAGTCACAGTTAAACATTTTATTATTAATAATATTATTTATTTTAGGCATTTTAGGTAATATATTATCACTTATCTCTACAGTCGACTATACTCGTTTATAGACAATATGTACTCATTATAACTTAAATTTCAATTCTAGTCATTGCTTTTTTTTTGTTAAGTGTAATTCTGTTATTGTGAAATATAATTTTATTAATAAAATATAAATTTTTTAATTTATCGATTATCGGTTGCATTTATCGGAAGATCGGGTATCGGTAAAAAGTGGTATCGGCCCATCCTTATAAATAATACACTTTTTTTTATTATTATTAATTATTTGAAACACAATATATAAAATATATTGAACTAATTAATCTTTAATGCATAGGTGGCTTTGGTAGTAATTAATTTAAGAGGGGGTAAAAGTTTAGTGCAGAACAGTAACATGTCGGTGCTTTGTCTCTAGAGCCGAATTGGCCAATTAGGCCGGTATGCCGACACTTGGGCGCGAAAAATTGGGTGCGAGTTTTTTAGGCGCAATGATAATTGGGTGCAAGACAATTGTAAGCTAATATCAATACTTTTTAAAATTAATGTAAAACGTATTCTAGATTTTATTGCAATATATATACGTATATAATACTAGTTGACGTATAGATAACTTTGTACAGTAGATTATTAAATTTTTTTTTTCACCGTTTTGTATTATGTATTATGTACATAATTGGAAAAAAATAACTAAACAGACTACGTTTGAAAAATGATGATATTTTAATCTGGTTAGGTTCATAGTTGCTCAATACAATACAAGTTATTATTAAACCAACAACTTTTATACTTGATTACGAGTTTTCAAGCATAAATGCATTAAAAAGGTGTTCCCAAATACGTCATTACATGAATGTTTTTTTCATTATTCACAAGCTCTATGGAGACATATCCAAGGTAGTTAGTGGGTTAGCTATTAAATATCGTGAAGAATCTATAACTTCGCATTGAACATTAAAAAGTTAAACGCTTTATCATTTATTGTTCCTCCACATTTGGTCATTAATGCATATAAAGCTATTTTGGAAACCGAATTTTATAATGAAAATATAACCTTATTGTCTGGTTTTTTGGATTATTTTGAAAGTACGTGGATCGGGAAATTATGTCATAATAAAAACGCCGAAGTCCCAAATTTCCAATATAGCTATGGAATTGTTACAATCTCGTTCAATATGATATTCCCAAAACCAATTATTCAGTAGAAGGATAGCATAATTCATTTAATTCAATATTAAACGCACTCCATCCATCGATATAGAAGTTTATTAACGCGCTAAAAAAATAAGAAAAACTTTATCGTTTAAAAATGCATCAATTTTTGCCTGGAACGGAACCAAGACAAAAACTTAAAAAATATAAAGACACAGCTTCTAGAATCAAAGCAATCTGTAATGATTTAAAAAAACGCAATACAAACGATTTTTTGAATAGCATTGTTCAAAATCTATCATAATAAAATGAATGTATTAATAATGTCTAAATATTTAAGTATAATTTTATGATTTTTTGAATTAATAAATAAATGTTCTTGCGCCCAAATGTATACGTCGCTCAATTGTCATTGCGCCAAATTGTTTCGCACCCATTAAATGTCATACAACCGTTTGGCTAAGTTACTGAGAAAATATCGGTGGGCCAATAAACAACTTCATAATAGGAAAAGTGTTAAAATAAATAATTGAAAATAAAAATATTAATGTTTTGCGCCATTTATATTTTAAAATAAATTTTTCTATTAAAATTAAACACAATTTATAGGTACTTACATTTAAAAGATATTTATAAGTAGGTCAATAAAATATTAAAATCTCGGTGGGCTAAATTTACCCAGTCTGGTCCTGCTTGTCTCCACTTCCCTTAATAATTTCCAGCACCTATCTTAGTAAAAAACTTTAAATTTTTATCCAGAGCTTGATATGATATGCTTTTAAGGAAAGTAAAAGAACCCCTATAAAAATATTTGGGATAACTGCTCCCTCAAGTTACCAACCAATTACCTACTGATACCAATCAGTAGGGCTATGATTTGTGTGCATGCAATAGCTAGATTTTTTTTCCCGAATAAAATTATAGTCAGTATAGTATCTACGATTTGTATTTTGATTTATATAGTGCAATTTTTTTTTTATATTTTTGTATGAGTGTATTTATTGTATAATAACGAATAAAAACACAATGAACTATAAAAACTTCAGTAAGGAATTTGGAGCTAGCTTGATATTTGTGGAGATCGAATATTCCATTCTGGTTCCGGTATCTGATAACCGGAATTACCACTGGAATAGTGTAACTAAATTAACTTAAAATACAATTGTATTAATACTTAGGTGTATGTTATACTTATAAGTTATAGCATTTTAAGGCATATTGTTGTATTTATTTTATCTTGAAATATTTTATTTCAAAACTATACTGTAATCAAATATTACTTTTGCACTTTTATTAATATCTAATTACATATTTGATGCATCAGGATCAAGATTCAAGACATAATATAAAATAAAACAAAATAACCACCACTTTTACTAATTTCTTATACCTATACTAAAATGGTCATACCTAGGTACCTGGTTTTATTCAGACTTTTTACTTTCATTCTTTCATTTTTATAGTATTATATCCTATAGTTCTATTATACTGACTAAATATTATGTTTCTACTTAATATAGTTTATAGTTTCCTTCATTGTACCTAACATTATTTTATGTCACAATTATATATTCTAATGCGTCACCTAATTCTTATCTACCCTACCTAATACATGTATTAAATCAAACTTTCTTTTCTTGTACCTACTCTAATAAAAACTAATTAATGTTTCTTTCTAAAAATATATTTTTATAATATTATGTACAATGTATAAATTTTACATTGGTACACCCACTCTTTCATGATTTTTCAGTTAAGAAAGTAATGGGAATTCAAACTAAAAAATTTGTAAAGAATATATTACATTATAAAAATGAAAATATAATTTCAATCTTATTTCTTATAGTAGATTACCTAATTACTTTACTTCCGTAATTTATAAAATAATATAATATCAATTAATAAAAAAATTATATTACACCTAACTACCTACACAGCATATACAACACACAGGTTCAGTTAAATTTTGTTCCAAAAATAGGTAGTTGAATTATGTAAGAACATTATATAATAAATTTTTTTACGAATTATAAATATAAGATTTAAATTTAAATGAGCTTAACTTTTTAGTTATATATTTAGGTATTAAAAAAATGTATGAAATTATAAAACACAAATATTAGGTGCATGTTATATATTAGTAATAATAATAATAAATATTATTACATTGAAAATTTTAATAAAAAACTAGCACACTTCTTCAGTCATAAAAAAAAAAAATCATAATTAAAAGGTCAGATTTTTGTGTCTGACACTACACAACGCCTAAATTCCAATCACTGTTGCAATAAGATACAAAAAAATTAAATTTTACATTTTAAAATAGGTAAGGTAATATTAATTAACCCATGTAGCTTTTTGACCTCGATTAGAATAAATTATTCATGTTTTGCTTTTGTCTCTTTCAGAATTAATAAGATAACAAGTACCTATCTGATTCTATCCATTACATAAATTTATTATAATTGATAGAAGGGGTATGTGCACAATTGGAGGATATAAAGAGAGTGGTTTTACTATTTTAGGGGTTTAAAAAACTACCCTAGAATACTTGAATTTCATATCTTTTTTAATTTTTGTTATAAATAATATACAACCTATACAACATAAATATAATACGCATAAGTAAAAGTAGTATGAGAATAAGGAAATGTAATAGTGTGATTAAGGAATACCCATAGGTGTTCAGGTGGGGGGTTGAGATTTTTATTCCACATCATTCTTATGATTGTATAAAAAAATAATAAGTTAATAATGGTATAATAATAAAATGTAATATATTTTAAAATAATATACAACTATTTTAATGTTTTTTTAATATTTTTAACAACTTTAGGTTCTTTTGAATTTGTCTTTTCTTTTCTTGCGTAGGAGATGGACTAACATTTTTAATTGACACTAAATTTTTTTTTACTTTTAATTTTTAATTTTTATCTTGATTGCCATTTGATAATTTTTTTGACTTTGGTGGTAATGAATTGGTTTTATCTGTATTGGGTCTGAAAATAACAATAAAAATAATACTTTTAATTTTTTATTATATTTATTTGATTATAAATATACATTCATTAAATCTTTGTTAAAACAAAATGTATAGTATTATATTTAATCATTATTATTATTCATACATATATAAACATAATACACATTTCACAAATATCAATCCTTAATTCAACTACTAAAATTATGGTTTTATATAAAATTTTGAGAGCTACTATAAATCTTGGGTATAGATTATTGCTATTGGTGATTTGTATTATGTAGTATATATTTTAATGTATTGATTAACATTGATATAATAGTTACATTGTTAAAAATACATATAATATATTTTTTTTATAATTTATATATTGTATATATCAAGATTAAATTACTTATTATATCTATGCGGTTTTTCTCTAATTTCACTTCTAGCAGTAGTTTGTTTTTCTAATTTTCTTCTAGTATTTTTATGCAGTCGTTTCATTTCTAACATATAGTCCGGTACTGGACATCCTGAATCCTTCATTACTGTAGCAATGCTGCATTAAAATAATATTGAATTTAATACATTTTAAATTAGTTTATAATATTATTATTACCTTCTTAACATAGGTTTATCATCATTAGTAAAAAATGTAACAGCCTTTCCAGGTCATCCTGCGCGCCCTGTTCTACCAATCCTATGAATATATGATATAGCTGAAGATGGAAAGTCATAATTTACTACCAAATTTACACCTTTGAAATCAATACCTCGTCCCATAAGTTCTGTACAAATTAGAACCCAAATTTTTCCTTCACGAAAAGCTTTCACTGTGTTGTCTCTCTAAAATTAATTAGTTTATATATATAATGAAAAATATATATGTAATCAATTTAATCTAATACATTATTGTCTGAAAACAAATTTAATAACAAACCTGTTGTTGAGTTCTATCAGCATGGATAACATCTACATTAATGCCATCATAAATAAGTTCACTAAAAAGCTCTTTTGCGCGTTCTTTGGATTGTAAAAATATTAAAACTGGTAGAGATAGCCCCTAAAGTATAATTTAAGCATGTATAAAATCATTGAAATTAAATATACTATTAATTCATACCTTTTTCACTATATCTCTCATAGCAATTTATTTTCCTTCCTCATTTCCAACAAATACTAAATCCTGTTTAACTGTTGTAGCAGTAGTATTTCTGTTCATTTACAAATAATATGTAAGAAAAACAGAATAATTTAATACTATTTAAGACAGTGTTTTATAAATATATAAAATTGAATGCAATGATAATTATTTGTCCATTATTGTAAATGTTATGTATTTCAAATATTTCAGAAAATAGTGATTATGAAATTTTTATAAATAATAAAATATTCAATTGTAATTTTAATGTAATTAAACTAAATTTAGATGCATTTTCTAAGCAATTATTGTAATATTAATGTCAAATAGTTTCTTCTTCTCGCTGTTCCAAATATAAAATAAAACATCTTAATATTTTTCTAAAAGATTACCTATTACCAACAGTAACTGAAATTAGACCATCTAGATTTTTCTTTGACCACTTTGCTACTTCTACTGTATATGTTGCACTGAACATGGCACGTTTAGCATTTGGGCCACATGCTTTATAGATTATCGCCAATTGATCTCTAAAACCCCGAATTCCAGTTTCAAAGAATTTGTCAGATTCGTCTATTACAAACCACTCAATGCTATGAAAAAAAATATCATTATTTATTAAAAAGAAAAATGAAAAAGAAATTAATATTACTTATTAAGATTAACTGCAGGTGGATCTTGTTGCAATAGATAAACTAATCGATTAGGTGTTGCTATTAATACATCTAAAAAATAAATTATGAACTATTATTTATAACCATATTTTGGAAAACGCTTAATTGATATTTTATGTTACACAATTTTATAATTTTATTATATATTATATATAAACTTTTCTTTTGATATTATTTGAATATTTAGAAATAATTTTTTTTTGGAAAGGGATCAGTAGTGTTCCCATAGGATATACTCAACGTATGGTTTATACTTTCAAGCTTTAATTAAAAAATCATGGGTATACCACGTTCAGTCTTAAGAAATTCGCACAAAGAAAAGAAATGTTTCTATTTGTAAGATTTTTTGTAATTACTCATCAAATTCTACACTGTTATATTCATGTAGTAATTTATAGTGTTGGTGATCTATAATTGTATATTATTATAGTTGCCATTGATAGAAATTGTATCTATGGGTAAATAGAAGATAGAAAATATTGTAAAATAATATACATTTTTAAATCTGTAATTAAATTGTTTATTATAGCTCTATTAACACTCATTGACGTTAATGGGAACCCTCAAATCCACTTTAATTATTATAACCATATGGTTTTTGTATATGTATTTATTTTATTATTATAAACATTATGATAACCTGGTATATATAAAACAAATTGAATTAAAATAATACTCACCAAATTTCTGGGCTAATTTTGGATTAAATTTTTCTTTGTCTTTATTCATTTTAGTAAAAGTATGCGCTCGTAATCCAATTCCTTCACATAATCTTGTACATTCTCTAAATACATATAAATAAATATAAGCGAGAAATAATGGTACAAGAAAAAAAAATAGAAACAGAAACAGTAACTTGCATATTTTTAATA
>JABCUB010000285.1:0-10327 GCA_013282895.1 Eriosoma lanigerum | reverse complement strand
AAAAATTGTCGATTTTCCGCTCATCAAGGAAAAATTTTTGGGAAATTTGAAAAATGAGTTTTATAAAGTACAAAGAGGATAAGATTTTTTACCGAAAGTATACCCCACTGTGACAATCGGATAATTATTTCTATCCAAAAAAATTTTTTCATACAAAAAAAAAAAAAACATTTTTGTAGAAACAATACATCTCGCTCCGCTCAGAATCTAAAATAAAATCAATAGTATAAAGATGAATAGTATTATGTTCAAGGGCGACGAAGGAGGTATAAAAACACTGCAAATAATAATATTTAAGGAGTTGTAATTGAAGCGAACAAATAATTGCTCAACACTATTATAAGGCATAATAAATGGGGTAGAATTTATGTTTATACGCACAGCTACTAACACACCACCACTGCGATTACAGGAGATGGTTTGTGAAAATCTGTCGCATCTAAATATATTGTAATTACTGAGACCAAGCACAGAAGAGTAAAAACTATTAGTGAGCCAAGTTTCCGTTAATGCAATAAACACATTTTAAAACAAGAGGTATTGCAAGTGAATTAAACAAGTTTAGTACAAAGGCCGCGACAATTCTTGTAGTATCCATTGATGTTGATTTTGATGAGCGTTTTGGTATTGGTTATACTTGATGGCGATGATGGGCTCCGGCATCGTTTTGAACGGCTAATTATGCACTGAGAATCGTTTTTGAAAATGATGGTTAAAGTACCAAAGTGAAAACGAGGATGGCGTGGTACTCTCTGGTTGGGCGCTCCACCGTCTACATCTGTTCTATGACTCTAAGCATGGTGGCACTTTCGAATCAGGTCAGTGGGAGACAACTACCTCACCTGACCTTTGTTTTGTATCAAGAGATAAGGGTGACCAAACTTTAAGAGTTTAACAACAAATTCTACCTAAATACCTTAAAAGCCAACGTAAGCCAGTAGTTATAGATATAAGCGTAAATCGTTCAAGAGTTAATAAACCCGATATATCCAGGTGGAATATAAGTAAGGCGCGATGGGTGGACTACACCAAATACATCGAGAAAAACATAAATCACATTCCTCCTACTCCACAAAAATACCCCAGATTTGTAAATACCTAGAGGACATAGACAGAAATTTATCATTTATGATTATCTTAAATATATATATATATATTATAACTATGTTACCATATATATAAACTGATATGTCATATGCATAAATAAATATAAATAATTTTATCGTCGTTAATTTTGGTAGGGAGATAACTTGACATAGATTCGGTTACACCATACATAATAATATTGAGCCTTCATCTATCCCGCTTGGTAAATTATTTTTAGACATCTGAGATCTGGGTGGGACGATTGATGGAGTTGATAATTGTGACTCAAGAGCGAGAACATTGGGCTTAAGAAAGTCGACTTTAGTACGGAGCTTAGAAATTTCAAGCGAGAGGGAATCAAATCTAAGCGTTGAGACTCATTTTGAGTTCAATATTTAAGGAATTGTGGCCAGCTAATAATTTATCATGAGATGATTGGATACGTTCAATAGCTAATAGAATGTCATAATTCGAAATACATTTCCTAGAAGTAGTGGAATTTGTAGAAGTGAACGGGTAATAGACTTAGTTTGCGGCATAATAAGTTGAAGTAGAAAAAGAGTGAGGAGTTTGCGCCAACTGGCAAGCACTATGACACACTGTAATATAGGAGTTTAGGTGCACGTAGTGTATGCGAAGTGTTTGGCCGGGTTGTATCTCCAATTAGTACGTGTACATCTATTAATTAATAGGCAGGGCGATAACTCTGTCCATGCGACTATCAAGCAAATAAGGATTTATAAAAGATTTTTAGTTTTAGTATTGTATTATCAGTGGCCCTGTATATGTATGTGAAAACCACAATAATTGTCCTTGTGTGGAGAATTTAGAGCGGACTAACACAAGCTATAAACAGAGATATTTGCGAAAAAATCGAGACAATTTTACTATTTCGATAAGAAAGAAATATTGATTATTTTACTATTTTATTTAATAAATTATTTAATACTTTTTATCAGGGCGTGTAAACGTTATTACAACATTATGAATGTAACATTTAAAACGATTGAAATGTATAAACATAACTAAAACGAAAAATGAAAAACGGAAAACTCATAATATTATTATATAAAACAAAACGTTAATCTACATATTATTAAATTACAAAATACCGAAACATAACATAAAATAAACATATCAAAACGTTTTTTCTGTATAAGAACATTATTACTAGACACAAGGTAACAAAATAGAACAAATTTGTTTTTTTTTAGTTTTATGATAACCATACAAATTTATGGGGAATAATTTATTGGAAAAACTCTTAGCCCCCCTGAAATTTTACTTATGGTGGTAGCTTATATTTATATTAAATAAATATAAAATGTCGTATTAGAAAAAAACGTAAAAATTTAAATACCTAATTTTTAACAAAAATATTGAATAACGATATATTATTTGATTAAGTTTAACACAAAAATTGTATAACGTTAAAACTTTTAATAATGTTCAACAAAATTTATTTTTCTAATGCAAGAAAATAACTTTATAAAAGAATATAAAAGTAAGTATAATTTAAAAACAAAGTATAATTATTTTAATTTTATTAATATTATGCATAATACATAACAAATTTTATTTTATCATAACATATACAAAATGATTTAATTGTTTTTAGAAAACTGTACGGGTAATTTTATACTTTGTATAATATGTACTTATCTTCTAAGTATGTTTAAAAATGCAATAATATTACGTAATTCGTGGTTGGACTTGATTATTTGATCTGGAGTAATAGCGGATGTATTAAATATATATCTTCTCACCTTTGGGTTTATTGTTTGAGAATATTGACAACAAATACTTTTGGTGTGTACTCATGATATGGTTGTTGCAAGAAAATTCCGGAGCACTTATGAGGACTGTTGAATCCCTATATGAACCACTCTTGATCAATGTATCAACTCGTTTACGCATAAGCTACTTGTCAACCTTTGATGCTATATTTTTACGTTTAATTGGACGATTGTTAAACAAACTCATTTTCATTTAAAATTTAGGATATTTTTAACATAAAATTCTTGTGAAGAGAATTTATTATTATATTATGATAAAATGTATTCTTAATTATTGTCATTTATCACTTGTCAAAATAAATTATGAAGAAATAATACTTTAATTTTTGTGTTCAACCGGTATTGACAATATGGCAACTATTGGTTAGTCTGGAGTATTGGAATCTGGACTACCAATAATATTGGAGTTGCTGGATTTTGAGAAACAAATTCTTATGATGTAGATGGTGTGTTAATGCAAATTTGACCGTTAGATTACATTATAATTGTTGCATATACAGAAATTTTAATCTCTTCTGGATATCATTGTGATGGAGAGTGTTTAACATAGGCCTACTTTTGGCGAGATGTAGTAAATACTTATCAATCTAAATTCTCAGTGTTATCTAACTGAATGAATTAAAATATCATTCAGGAGTGGCATCAGAACCGTCTTTCCATTTATGAATTAGTGCAGATAATGATGCAGGCCATAAGAGTAAAAAAACTCTAAGTAATATCATACATTGTTGAGTCTATTTTAAATATTGTTCGTCGTTATTACACTTTCTATGTATTTTACAGTTATTTGATAGTTTTTCTTTTCATAATGAATAACTTTTAAGAAAATTAAAAATGAACTAATAAATAAAAATAAAGTACCAAGTAGATACAACATGAAAGTAGAAAACATGCTCTCGGATATAATCGATAAAGAAAATGAATAACTATTGAAGAAGGAGTACCTGTAATAAATTATATGTTAAATATTTGTTTTAACCTTTAACTAAATACCAATTATTTATTATCTTTATTTATCTAAAATGGTAACATAAGCATGAAATACAATGATTATTTCGTAAATAACAGTATAATCTAATTCTTGTTGATCGTCTACCTAAATAATTTGAATTATTTTTAAACATATCGTTATAATTTTTTTTTTTTGTGTGTTAACAACTATTAATTCTGTTTATTAATCAATTTTCTACTAACTTCTAATATTCAGCACGAATTAAAAACACAATGAATATACACCGTAAGTAAATACTCACAAGATTTCTTAAAATGAAATATTAAATGTGGGAATATTTAGATTAAGTGTCACTAATGATGAGGATGGCTTCTTAACCAAATCTTTCATGTCTGTATACTCATTTATCATATAAGGTTATTGTGCATTTTTCGTATGGATTGTGTATATAAAAAATATATGTATTTAGAATTCAAAAAACATAGTAAATATGATCTATAATTTTCTGTTTACCAAATGTTTTTAAATTTATTTTTAGAAAAGACGTCTAGTGACGAAATTTTATCTTTTATGATTTATGGCTACAGTAAGTTCAAACAACAAGATAATCTAATAATATATTAAAACAACATAGAATAATATTTGTATTTATTATTTAATACATAAACAATATGTTAATTGTATTCACAACAATGCATTATGTATAGTAAACAAATATAATATTAACATATTACAAATTTTATTATAAAAATGTAAAAACTATAAAACAATTTTCTAGATACTAATAAATATGTAAAGGGTAAGAAATCTAACGAATTCAAGAATTCTAAAATTAAGATAAAATATACTGCTATATTTTACTTGTAGACTACATATTTAAATAAAAATGTAAAAGGGATTTAAATATAAACTTTTTTAATTTGTTTTTTAAGGGGATTTAACAGTAAATGTGAAACGAAAACATACTCCAGCGCTGTTACTGTCTCTACTAACATATAATTATTAATATATCACATCCTTCATCGAAGTACGCTATGCACGCAAATTTGTTTTCAAAGTTAGCAAATCATTTTTACTATTTTTAAACATTATTTTTATTTGGGTGGGCCAAGTGCATGTTTTCTACAATATCCGATAAACATCATATTATTTCTACAAAGTACAATTAATACATTTTTGTTTTAATTATTCCAATTTGTTCTAGTAAGAGGTAGATTACTTTAGTGAACTAGTAGAAATTTATTAAAAATAAATTGCATTTTGAAAATATAGATGAAGCATGAAAATTATTTATTGTATGTTACTATGTTAGATATTTTACGTTTGTATGGTATGGTATTGAGTTGTTGAACATAGGCAACAAACGTGGGTAAAGCTCAATGCTTATAAAAAGAAAACGACCAAAGAAAAAAATGTATAATGAATTTAAAGATTTCATACTACTATATAAAATAATTAATTATAACATATAATATATATACATTATAATATGCGTTCACTGTATTCACATTCATATGATATTTTAATAATATGCATTTATTTTTAGAACATTGTAGTCATTAGAATACTCATTACAATATTGGAATATATGCAATAGCGTATGTTCTGATATGTAAATGTTATAGTAGCTTATTCTATCTTATCTATATTTATAGATAGATTTTCGAAAATTTGATTTATGATCAATGAAAAAAAATATGAATTTATTGATTTATGTGCGAGTAAGATGAGTTAATGTGTTTTATCTTGTAATTTGTATGTAACTACTATTTTATTAATTGGAAAAGGTTTGATAACATATTGACATTGCTATTTAGTATTTATATAAAGTAATAAATGTTAAATATGTTCTAATTTACCTAATTGTATATTTGTATTTTATAAATATACAATTTAAAAACAAGTAAATTATTTTATAATTAATTATAATTACACTAAAAAATTAAGTTTAGATAGTTTTAATTATTCAATTATTCAATTTTAATCGAGAATCATAATTAAATATTACCTAAACATAATGCTACTTTTATATTATTATATTGGGAACAAATTTGCTATTATTTGCTAATTATTTGCTAACATTTGGCATTGGTTTGGAGTCGATCGGATTAAATGGGTGGGCTACCTGAAGTTAGCCCACCCAAATAAAAAAAAAAATGTTTAAAAATAGTAAAAATGATTTGCTAACTTTGGGAACAAATTTGCTATAATTTGCTAACTATTAACTAACTTTTAGCAATATTTTAATAAAAAAATAAACCCGACATGGGTGGGTCAAGTTCATGGACGTCCGCTATGCGATTATAATATTAATTTCGTGAGCGTCAGATCTTTTTAATATCGGCACTCGCTGTATCAACTATATTAAATTTAAAGCCGTGCCGCCGTGGTGTTATAATATGACAGTACTATACGAAATAAGTTTGCGGCTATAGTAAACAGCGCGTGGCGTAAATAAAACAATTTAAATTACATACAGTAATATATATCTATATATTATATTGTTATTTTATAATATATTAGGTATACATTATATACAACATATGTATATAAGAAAGTGAGAAGGCCGATTGTAGACATTCCTCCTTCGTCCCTTCGGTCCCCGGAGAAATTAGTGGTTTATTATAATTATTAAGATTTGAATGCAATTACATTGCATTAGAAGATACGATTCTGAGTGAATCTCAATATATTGCCATAAATTATACTGATAATCCATTCCAAAATTTACCACGAATGTAAATTACATATGTAATATGTCATTATACAAATATATATGTGTAATGTATATGTAAATATGCGAAATAAATTTCAAATCCCTACGAACAATATTCAAGGAGTTATCATTTCATGATAAAAATTGTCAGTTACGATTTTCAAAATATTTTGTAAATAGATTAAATAATATAAAGTAGGCTTCTATAAAAAAATCATACCGTTAAATCAAAAATTGCAGGTAATATTAAATATTTTTTAAAAAAATTCAAAGTTCTTTATTTAGTCAAAAAACAAACCAATCCTTTTCAAAATTTTACTAAACGTAAATATTACCTATATTAGTACTCAAAAAATGTTTAACTTCCTACGATCAAAACTCATTTAATAATCAAAAAATAAAAACAATTAAAATAACGGAAACCGTAATTTTACCAATTTTCCGCTTCTCAAAGAAAATCTTTTGAGAAATTCAAAAAATCAGTTTAATAAAGTACCAAGAGGACACGATTTGTTACCGAAATCATACCCCACTTGTGATAATCGGACAATTATTTCTATCCAAAAAATGTTTTCATACATACAGAAAAAAAATAACATCTTTATAGAAACAATACATTCTTCGCTCCGCTCAGAATCTAAAATTAAAATAATATAAATATATTAAATTTAGACTAACCTATTTATTTATATAAAAATGTATATATATATATATATAGTTTCGTTGGGCTCGGGACAACTTTGTATATAATAATATAGATTTAATAGTTCAATATAGAATGTAGTAACTAGTATTGTAAACATAATATATCTAAATAATGTATATAAATATATACATTGTCAGAATATAATATATTATAGTCCATTGTCTATTACAAATTTTTATACTTGTACCATATTATTTATTTATTATATTATGACGTGTCTGTAATCTGTATACTGTACTGTAAACTTGTTGCTAATAACAGTAATAAACTAATAAATAATTGGAAAAATCTTGAAACATTAAAATATGAAAATAATATTATTATTATATGTATAATTGTCGTATAAATACATCGTATACTTCGTTGTCGGTGTGTCGTAGTTTTATAACATAGTAACATCATTGATTATAGAATAGACTGTTCTATAATCAATAGTAACATACATAATAACATACATAACATAATATTGTATGCGGGTCGTTAGTATGCGGTAAGAAAGAAGAATAACTCATAGACAATCACATTATATTATATATTTGTGCAAAAACTATAAAGTTATTGGAAGGGGTATAATTTGAATTATAATTTTAGCCGATATACCACGATAGCGCAGGGCATGCACGATATTATGTTTTTATTATTGTTTTTATTCAAAAGTCACATAAGCAGGATAAAAATTTGAGGCTTTGAAAAGTCGAATTGAAAATCTGAAAATGTATTTCAATTTGTTATCTTGTTTACTAGGGATCGTTTGAGCCGTTTTTTATCAATTATAAATGCTTAAAATATTATCAAAGATTAAAAAATATTTTGTTTTAAATTGTATTACTCGCTCAATAACTTAAAAATAAAAATTCATTGGTAGAGAACCCTACGAATTTAAAACTGTTATTAAATTTTAAAACGGACTTTCCTGAGTTCCATAGTTTTATCCCGCTTATTGGTCGATTTTTAGCTTGGTGTTGAATCCCTTTAATAGAATTTAAATTAAGTTTTTAGAACTAAACATCAATAGTTAAAAATTTTAAAATCATTTTTCATATCGTGTAAACTATAAATTATATAACATTTTACGAAAATTTTATTATAATATAATGTAAACCAAGATCCGCGTTGTACTCAAACGCGCATCAGACCCAAAATACGTCAACAGTGATGCACCATAAAATTCCACACGCTAAGCGTCTTGGAATAGGGACATTATAAATAATTTTATTTCAATTAAAATATTAAATTGTATACATGTGTTTTATAAATAATGAGCCTACCACTATAATATGTAATATAATTATTGAGATCTTTATAAAATTCTGTGAAGTAATATAACTATAGTATTTATAATGAGTAGTACTTAAAATATTTCACAAACATTGATTAATTTACGTAATTACACGTGCATGTTTTTACCTCGGTTATAATTCAAACATGAGAAAAATGTGCTACAGAAATGTTTAAATGGTGAATAAAGAGGTTGAAACTTTATGACAAAACATAGATAAAGTACAAAACAAGAGATTATACAAAAATAATTTCAGCCTCCAGGACAGTACTGTTAATGCCATATTCAGTAAAATTTTTTTGGATCACCTCTGTAAAAGAATGGACTTGTTTAGCCCATCCTGTTGTAATATCCATCTTGTTTTCAATGCATGATAACGCTTTAATGCATACTCTGGCATTTTTGTCACTCAATTTCTCAACAAAAAAAGGATTTTAACCATTAACGGCACTAGCTTTTGCGGTTCTATGGGAAAATTACAATATAATTTATGTGAAACTTGTTTAATATCAGAAGTATAAGTGTGTTGGAAGAAATCTCGTGGGACTATTTTGCTACCATTAAATTTAATAAAGCTATGTACTCAAAAACAGTGAGAAACTGATTTCTCACAAGAGATGCAAATATTTGTCAAACGTGCCAAAAGTTGTATTTAATGGCACTCGTAATTACTTTGTAAAAAATTTTAAACAATTTCTAAAATTGATTTATAATCTCAATATGGTCTAATATCAATCTATATCTTAATTGCTTAATTATTATGGCAACATAATCGATATGAATGGCTTGGAAACTTTAAACAGGTACATTAAAGAGGAAAACGAATCTCCAGTTGTTATATATCTTAGTGTTATTAACAACCTAATTTTAGCTGGAACAGCCTCTCTAAAACGAGTGTTTTGTTTTACTATTTCTGGTTCAATTATTTGTAATATTGAGTAAAAATTTGATCTGGACATTCGCGTAAAGTTTCTAAATAAAATATCTTCGTCTAATTGTAAATCATCTATAATTCCAAAATTTCGAGTTTTTAAATAGTTTTTAACCCACAAAGAACGGTTTTTCCTAAAAAATAAATAAATAGCATTCAATAAAGACATGCACTTGGTGAAAGTAGAATTGAACGTTGAGACGCAAGTTGAATTAAAAATTGAAGTGGAAAGCGCACTAGTTTAAACATACCAAATGCGCAACACAACGGCTGCGCCACACTATAGTCCTTATAAGTTATAATATCTAGTGGCCAGTACATACCATGTTTATTATGTACACAGTATGCACGTTAGCGATTGCATACTGGTACAGACATTTAACGACAATTATTTATATTTCTTATCGGTAATATTAATAACAAAACATGTTGCGATTGCGGTCGTGTATTCGTCGCTCGTTTATGCGGAATCAGTATTGCATACGCTGTCATCGACCGTTGTCTATCTCATTGTTCTGGCGGTTGTATTAAACAATTATTATAAATTGTAACGTGCGTATTAACTGTACATTGTGAGTGTGACATATCAATAATGAATACAAATAAAACAATATGTGAATGTAACATTTTAAAAACAGTGTGTGGGGCATAGCCCCCCACGATTTCATTAACTTACCATTTCAATGCATACACTAAGCCACTGTACAAAATATAAATAATTATTAAATTTAATCAATTTTATAGCACCATTTCAAATTGAAATAGGTATGTTATAATCTATCGTAGTTTCAATACCTAGTTAATTTTTAGGTAATATGTATTTAAAATTTAACCTAAATAAACTCTTCAAAAATGTAACTG
>JABCUB010000284.1:0-10327 GCA_013282895.1 Eriosoma lanigerum | reverse complement strand
AAAAATTGTCGATTTTCCGCTCATCAAGGAAAAATTTTTGGGAAATTTGAAAAATGAGTTTTATAAAGTACAAAGAGGATAAGATTTTTTACCGAAAGTATACCCCACTGTGACAATCGGATAATTATTTCTATCCAAAAAAATTTTTTCATACAAAAAAAAAAAAAACATTTTTGTAGAAACAATACATCTCGCTCCGCTCAGAATCTAAAATAAAATCAATAGTATAAAGATGAATAGTATTATGTTCAAGGGCGACGAAGGAGGTATAAAAACACTGCAAATAATAATATTTAAGGAGTTGTAATTGAAGCGAACAAATAATTGCTCAACACTATTATAAGGCATAATAAATGGGGTAGAATTTATGTTTATACGCACAGCTACTAACACACCACCACTGCGATTACAGGAGATGGTTTGTGAAAATCTGTCGCATCTAAATATATTGTAATTACTGAGACCAAGCACAGAAGAGTAAAAACTATTAGTGAGCCAAGTTTCCGTTAATGCAATAAACACATTTTAAAACAAGAGGTATTGCAAGTGAATTAAACAAGTTTAGTACAAAGGCCGCGACAATTCTTGTAGTATCCATTGATGTTGATTTTGATGAGCGTTTTGGTATTGGTTATACTTGATGGCGATGATGGGCTCCGGCATCGTTTTGAACGGCTAATTATGCACTGAGAATCGTTTTTGAAAATGATGGTTAAAGTACCAAAGTGAAAACGAGGATGGCGTGGTACTCTCTGGTTGGGCGCTCCACCGTCTACATCTGTTCTATGACTCTAAGCATGGTGGCACTTTCGAATCAGGTCAGTGGGAGACAACTACCTCACCTGACCTTTGTTTTGTATCAAGAGATAAGGGTGACCAAACTTTAAGAGTTTAACAACAAATTCTACCTAAATACCTTAAAAGCCAACGTAAGCCAGTAGTTATAGATATAAGCGTAAATCGTTCAAGAGTTAATAAACCCGATATATCCAGGTGGAATATAAGTAAGGCGCGATGGGTGGACTACACCAAATACATCGAGAAAAACATAAATCACATTCCTCCTACTCCACAAAAATACCCCAGATTTGTAAATACCTAGAGGACATAGACAGAAATTTATCATTTATGATTATCTTAAATATATATATATATATTATAACTATGTTACCATATATATAAACTGATATGTCATATGCATAAATAAATATAAATAATTTTATCGTCGTTAATTTTGGTAGGGAGATAACTTGACATAGATTCGGTTACACCATACATAATAATATTGAGCCTTCATCTATCCCGCTTGGTAAATTATTTTTAGACATCTGAGATCTGGGTGGGACGATTGATGGAGTTGATAATTGTGACTCAAGAGCGAGAACATTGGGCTTAAGAAAGTCGACTTTAGTACGGAGCTTAGAAATTTCAAGCGAGAGGGAATCAAATCTAAGCGTTGAGACTCATTTTGAGTTCAATATTTAAGGAATTGTGGCCAGCTAATAATTTATCATGAGATGATTGGATACGTTCAATAGCTAATAGAATGTCATAATTCGAAATACATTTCCTAGAAGTAGTGGAATTTGTAGAAGTGAACGGGTAATAGACTTAGTTTGCGGCATAATAAGTTGAAGTAGAAAAAGAGTGAGGAGTTTGCGCCAACTGGCAAGCACTATGACACACTGTAATATAGGAGTTTAGGTGCACGTAGTGTATGCGAAGTGTTTGGCCGGGTTGTATCTCCAATTAGTACGTGTACATCTATTAATTAATAGGCAGGGCGATAACTCTGTCCATGCGACTATCAAGCAAATAAGGATTTATAAAAGATTTTTAGTTTTAGTATTGTATTATCAGTGGCCCTGTATATGTATGTGAAAACCACAATAATTGTCCTTGTGTGGAGAATTTAGAGCGGACTAACACAAGCTATAAACAGAGATATTTGCGAAAAAATCGAGACAATTTTACTATTTCGATAAGAAAGAAATATTGATTATTTTACTATTTTATTTAATAAATTATTTAATACTTTTTATCAGGGCGTGTAAACGTTATTACAACATTATGAATGTAACATTTAAAACGATTGAAATGTATAAACATAACTAAAACGAAAAATGAAAAACGGAAAACTCATAATATTATTATATAAAACAAAACGTTAATCTACATATTATTAAATTACAAAATACCGAAACATAACATAAAATAAACATATCAAAACGTTTTTTCTGTATAAGAACATTATTACTAGACACAAGGTAACAAAATAGAACAAATTTGTTTTTTTTTAGTTTTATGATAACCATACAAATTTATGGGGAATAATTTATTGGAAAAACTCTTAGCCCCCCTGAAATTTTACTTATGGTGGTAGCTTATATTTATATTAAATAAATATAAAATGTCGTATTAGAAAAAAACGTAAAAATTTAAATACCTAATTTTTAACAAAAATATTGAATAACGATATATTATTTGATTAAGTTTAACACAAAAATTGTATAACGTTAAAACTTTTAATAATGTTCAACAAAATTTATTTTTCTAATGCAAGAAAATAACTTTATAAAAGAATATAAAAGTAAGTATAATTTAAAAACAAAGTATAATTATTTTAATTTTATTAATATTATGCATAATACATAACAAATTGTATTTTATCATAACATATACAAAATGATTTAATTGTTTTTAGAAAACTGTACGGGTAATTTTATACTTTGTATAATATGTACTTATCTTCTAAGTATGTTTAAAAATGCAATAATATTACGTAATTCGTGGTTGGACTTGATTATTTGATCTGGAGTAATAGCGGATGTATTAAATATATATCTTCTCACCTTTGGGTTTATTGTTTGAGAATATTGACAACAAATACTTTTGGTGTGTACTCATGATATGGTTGTTGCAAGAAAATTCCGGAGCACTTATGAGGACTGTTGAATCCCTATATGAACCACTCTTGATCAATGTATCAACTCGTTTACGCATAAGCTACTTGTCAACCTTTGATGCTATATTTTTACGTTTAATTGGACGATTGTTAAACAAACTCATTTTCATTTAAAATTTAGGATATTTTTAACATAAAATTCTTGTGAAGAGAATTTATTATTATATTATGATAAAATGTATTCTTAATTATTGTCATTTATCACTTGTCAAAATAAATTATGAAGAAATAATACTTTAATTTTTGTGTTCAACCGGTATTGACAATATGGCAACTATTGGTTAGTCTGGAGTATTGGAATCTGGACTACCAATAATATTGGAGTTGCTGGATTTTGAGAAACAAATTCTTATGATGTAGATGGTGTGTTAATGCAAATTTGACCGTTAGATTACATTATAATTGTTGCATATACAGAAATTTTAATCTCTTCTGGATATCATTGTGATGGAGAGTGTTTAACATAGGCCTACTTTTGGCGAGATGTAGTAAATACTTATCAATCTAAATTCTCAGTGTTATCTAACTGAATGAATTAAAATATCATTCAGGAGTGGCATCAGAACCGTCTTTCCATTTATGAATTAGTGCAGATAATGATGCAGGCCATAAGAGTAAAAAAACTCTAAGTAATATCATACATTGTTGAGTCTATTTTAAATATTGTTCGTCGTTATTACACTTTCTATGTATTTTACAGTTATTTGATAGTTTTTCTTTTCATAATGAATAACTTTTAAGAAAATTAAAAATGAACTAATAAATAAAAATAAAGTACCAAGTAGATACAACATGAAAGTAGAAAACATGCTCTCGGATATAATCGATAAAGAAAATGAATAACTATTGAAGAAGGAGTACCTGTAATAAATTATATGTTAAATATTTGTTTTAACCTTTAACTAAATACCAATTATTTATTATCTTTATTTATCTAAAATGGTAACATAAGCATGAAATACAATGATTATTTCGTAAATAACAGTATAATCTAATTCTTGTTGATCGTCTACCTAAATAATTTGAATTATTTTTAAACATATCGTTATAATTTTTTTTTTTTGTGTGTTAACAACTATTAATTCTGTTTATTAATCAATTTTCTACTAACTTCTAATATTCAGCACGAATTAAAAACACAATGAATATACACCGTAAGTAAATACTCACAAGATTTCTTAAAATGAAATATTAAATGTGGGAATATTTAGATTAAGTGTCACTAATGATGAGGATGGCTTCTTAACCAAATCTTTCATGTCTGTATACTCATTTATCATATAAGGTTATTGTGCATTTTTCGTATGGATTGTGTATATAAAAAATATATGTATTTAGAATTCAAAAAACATAGTAAATATGATCTATAATTTTCTGTTTACCAAATGTTTTTAAATTTATTTTTAGAAAAGACGTCTAGTGACGAAATTTTATCTTTTATGATTTATGGCTACAGTAAGTTCAAACAACAAGATAATCTAATAATATATTAAAACAACATAGAATAATATTTGTATTTATTATTTAATACATAAACAATATGTTAATTGTATTCACAACAATGCATTATGTATAGTAAACAAATATAATATTAACATATTACAAATTTTATTATAAAAATGTAAAAACTATAAAACAATTTTCTAGATACTAATAAATATGTAAAGGGTAAGAAATCTAACGAATTCAAGAATTCTAAAATTAAGATAAAATATACTGCTATATTTTACTTGTAGACTACATATTTAAATAAAAATGTAAAAGGGATTTAAATATAAACTTTTTTAATTTGTTTTTTAAGGGGATTTAACAGTAAATGTGAAACGAAAACATACTCCAGCGCTGTTACTGTCTCTACTAACATATAATTATTAATATATCACATCCTTCATCGAAGTACGCTATGCACGCAAATTTGTTTTCAAAGTTAGCAAATCATTTTTACTATTTTTAAACATTATTTTTATTTGGGTGGGCCAAGTGCATGTTTTCTACAATATCCGATAAACATCATATTATTTCTACAAAGTACAATTAATACATTTTTGTTTTAATTATTCCAATTTGTTCTAGTAAGAGGTAGATTACTTTAGTGAACTAGTAGAAATTTATTAAAAATAAATTGCATTTTGAAAATATAGATGAAGCATGAAAATTATTTATTGTATGTTACTATGTTAGATATTTTACGTTTGTATGGTATGATATTGAGTTGTTGAACATAGGCAACAAACGTGGGTAAAGCTCAATGCTTATAAAAAGAAAACGACCAAAGAAAAAAATGTATAATGAATTTAAAGATTTCATACTACTATATAAAATAATTAATTATAACATATAATATATATACATTATAATATGCGTTCACTGTATTCACATTCATATGATATTTTAATAATATGCATTTATTTTTAGAACATTGTAGTCATTAGAATACTCATTACAATATTGGAATATATGCAATAGCGTATGTTCTGATATGTAAATGTTATAGTAGCTTATTCTATCTTATCTATATTTATAGATAGATTTTCGAAAATTTGATTTATGATCAATGAAAAAAAATATGAATTTATTGATTTATGTGCGAGTAAGATGAGTTAATGTGTTTTATCTTGTAATTTGTATGTAACTACTATTTTATTAATTGGAAAAGGTTTGATAACATATTGACATTGCTATTTAGTATTTATATAAAGTAATAAATGTTAAATATGTTCTAATTTACCTAATTGTATATTTGTATTTTATAAATATACAATTTAAAAACAAGTAAATTATTTTATAATTAATTATAATTACACTAAAAAATTAAGTTTAGATAGTTTTAATTATTCAATTATTCAATTTTAATCGAGAATCATAATTAAATATTACCTAAACATAATGCTACTTTTATATTATTATATTGGGAACAAATTTGCTATTATTTGCTAATTATTTGCTAACATTTGGCATTGGTTTGGAGTCGATCGGATTAAATGGGTGGGCTACCTGAACTTAGCCCACCCAAATAAAAAAAAAAATGTTTAAAAATAGTAAAAATGATTTGCTAACTTTGGGAACAAATTTGCTATAATTTGCTAACTATTAACTAACTTTTAGCAATATTTTAATAAAAAAATAAACCCGACATGGGTGGGTCAAGTTCATGGACGTCCGCTATGCGATTATAATATTAATTTCGTGAGCGTCAGATCTTTTTAATATCGGCACTCGCTGTATCAACTATATTAAATTTAAAGCCGTGCCGCCGTGGTGTTATAATATGACAGTACTATACGAAATAAGTTTGCGGCTATAGTAAACAGCGCGTGGCGTAAATAAAACAATTTAAATTACATACAGTAATATATACCTATATATTATATTGTTATTTTATAATATATTAGGTATACATTATATACAACATATGTATATAAGAAAGTGAGAAGGCCGATTGTAGACATTCCTCCTTCGTCCCTTCGGTCCCCGGAGAAATTAGTGGTTTATTATAATTATTAAGATTTGAATGCAATTACATTGCATTAGAAGATACGATTCTGAGTGAATCTCAATATATTGCCATAAATTATACTGATAATCCATTCCAAAATTTACCACGAATGTAAATTACATATGTAATATGTCATTATACAAATATATATGTGTAATGTATATGTAAATATGCGAAATAAATTTCAAATCCCTACGAACAATATTCAAGGAGTTATCATTTCATGATAAAAATTGTCAGTTACGATTTTCAAAATATTTTGTAAATAGATTAAATAATATAAAGTAGGCTTCTATAAAAAAATCATACCGTTAAATCAAAAATTGCAGGTAATATTAAATATTTTTTAAAAAAATTCAAAGTTCTTTATTTAGTCAAAAAACAAACCAATCCTTTTCAAAATTTTACTAAACGTAAATATTACCTATATTAGTACTCAAAAAATTTTTAACTTCCTACGATCAAAACTCATTTAATAATCAAAAAATAAAAACAATTAAAATAACGGAAACCATAATTTTACCAATTTTCCGCTTCTCAAAGAAAATCTTTTGAGAAATTCAAAAAATCAGTTTAATAAAGTACCAAGAGGACACGATTTGTTACCGAAATCATACCCCACTTGTGATAATCGGACAATTATTTCTATCCAAAAAATGTTTTCATACATACAGAAAAAAAATAACATCTTTATAGAAACAATACATTCTTCGCTCCGCTCAGAATCTAAAATTAAAATAATATAAATATATTAAATTTAGACTAACCTATTTATTTATATAAAAATGTATATATATATATATATAGTTTCGTTGGGCTCGGGACAACTTTGTATATAATAATATAGATTTAATAGTTCAATATAGAATGTAGTAACTAGTATTGTAAACATAATATATCTAAATAATGTATATAAATATATACATTGTCAGAATATAATATATTATAGTCCATTGTCTATTACAAATTTTTATACTTGTACCATATTATTTATTTATTATATTATGACGTGTCTGTAATCTGTATACTGTACTGTAAACTTGTTGCTAATAACAGTAATAAACTAATAAATAATTGGAAAAATCTTGAAACATTAAAATATGAAAATAATATTATTATTATATGTATAATTGTCGTATAAATACATCGTATACTTCGTTGTCGGTGTGTCGTAGTTTTATAACATAGTAACATCATTGATTATAGAATAGACTGTTCTATAATCAATAGTAACATACATAATAACATACATAACATAATATTGTATGCGGGTCGTTAGTATACGGTAAGAAAGAAGAATAACTCATAGACAATCACATTATATTATATATTTGTGCAAAAACTATAAAGTTATTGGAAGGGGTATAATTTGAATTATAATTTTAGCCGATATACCACGATAGCGCAGGGCATGCACGATATTATGTTTTTATTATTGTTTTTATTCAAAAGTCACATAAGCAGGATAAAAATTTGAGGCTTTGAAAAGTCGAATTGAAAATCTGAAAATGTATTTCAATTTGTTATCTTGTTTACTAGGGATCGTTTGAGCCGTTTTTTATCAATTATAAATGCTTAAAATATTATCAAAGATTAAAAAATATTTTGTTTTAAATTGTATTACTCGCTCAATAACTTAAAAATAAAAATCCATTGGTAGAGAACCCTACGAATTTAAAACTGTTATTAAATTTTAAAACGGACTTTCCTGAGTTCCATAGTTTTATCCCGCTTATTGGTCGATTTTTAGCTTGGTGTTGAATCCCTTTAATAGAATTTAAATTAAGTTTTTAGAACTAAACATCAATAGTTAAAAATTTTAAAATCATTTTTCATATCGTGTAAACTATAAATTATATAACATTTTACGAAAATTTTATTATAATATAATGTAAACCAAGATCCGCGTTGTACTCAAACGCGCATCAGACCCAAAATACGTCAACAGTGATGCACCATAAAATTCCACACGCTAAGCGTCTTGGAATAGGGACATTATAAATAATTTTATTTCAATTAAAATATTAAATTGTATACATGTGTTTTATAAATAATGAGCCTACCACTATAATATGTAATATAATTATTGAGATCTTTATAAAATTCTGTGAAGTAATATAACTATAGTATTTATAATGAGTAGTACTTAAAATATTTCACAAACATTGATTAATTTACGTAATTACACGTGCATGTTTTTACCTCGGTTATAATTCAAACATGAGAAAAATGTGCTACAGAAATGTTTAAATGGTGAATAAAGAGGTTGAAACTTTATGACAAAACATAGATAAAGTACAAAACAAGAGATTATACAAAAATAATTTCAGCCTCCAGGACAGTACTGTTAATGCCATATTCAGTAAAATTTTTTTGGATCACCTCTGTAAAAGAATGGACTTGTTTAGCCCATCCTGTTGTAATATCCATCTTGTTTTCAATGCATGATAACGCTTTAATGCATACTCTGGCATTTTTGTCACTCAATTTCTCAACAAAAAAAGGATTTTAACCATTAACGGCACTAGCTTTTGCGGTTCTATGGGAAAATTACAATATAATTTATGTGAAACTTGTTTAATATCAGAAGTATAAGTGTGTTGGAAGAAATCTCGTGGGACTATTTTGCTACCATTAAATTTAATAAAGCTATGTACTCAAAAACAGTGAGAAACTGATTTCTCACAAGAGATGCAAATATTTGTCAAACGTGCCAAAAGTTGTATTTAATGGCACTCGTAATTACTTTGTAAAAAATTTTAAACAATTTCTAAAATTGATTTATAATCTCAATATGGTCTAATATCAATCTATATCTTAATTGCTTAATTATTATGGCAACATAATCGATATGAATGGCTTGGAAACTTTAAACAGGTACATTAAAGAGGAAAACGAATCTCCAGTTGTTATATATCTTAGTGTTATTAACAACCTAATTTTAGCTGGAACAGCCTCTCTAAAACGAGTGTTTTGTTTTACTATTTCTGGTTCAATTATTTGTAATATTGAGTAAAAATTTGATCTGGACATTCGCGTAAAGTTTCTAAATAAAATATCTTCGTCTAATTGTAAATCATCTATAATTCCAAAATTTCGAGTTTTTAAATAGTTTTTAACCCACAAAGAACGGTTTTTCCTAAAAAATAAATAAATAGCATTCAATAAAGACATGCACTTGGTGAAAGTAGAATTGAACGTTGAGACGCAAGTTGAATTAAAAATTGAAGTGGAAAGCGCACTAGTTTAAACATACCAAATGCGCAACACAACGGCTGCGCCACACTATAGTCCTTATAAGTTATAATATCTAGTGGCCAGTACATACCATGTTTATTATGTACACAGTATGCACGTTAGCGATTGCATACTGGTACAGACATTTAACGACAATTATTTAAATTTCTTATCGGTAATATTAATAACAAAACATGTTGCGATTGCGGTCGTGTATTCGTCGCTCGTTTATGCGGAATCAGTATTGCATACGCTGTCATCGACCGTTATCTATCTCATTGTTCTGGCGGTTGTATTAAACAATTATTATAAATTGTAACGTGCGTATTAACTGTTCATTGTGAGTGTGACATATCAATAATGAATACAAATAAAACAATATGTGAATGTAACATTTTAAAAACAGTGTGTGGGGCATAGCCCCCCACGATTTCATTAACTTACCATTTCAATGCATACACTAAGCCACTGTACAAAATATAAATAATTATTAAATTTAATCAATTTTATAGCACCATTTCAAATTGAAATAGGTATGTTATAATCTATCGTAGTTTCAATACCTAGTTAATTTTTAGGTAATATGTATTTAAAATTTAACCTAAATAAACTCTTCAAAAATGTAACTG
>JABCUB010000283.1:0-10328 GCA_013282895.1 Eriosoma lanigerum | reverse complement strand
GTATGCTCATGCAAAACAGGTGTGGGACCATTTTAAGTGTAAGACCCTAGGCGAATACTCTGATTTATATCTGAAAATAGACGTCATGCTCCTGACAGATATATTTGAAAATTTTAGGGATATTTGTATTTCAACATATAACTTGGACCCTGCATATTACTATACGGCGCCTGGGTTTAGTTTTGATTGTATGTTAAAATACACATCCATGAAATTAGAATTATTAACGGAGTATGATATGCTATTAATGTTTGAAAAGGGTATTCGTGGGGGTCTTACACAGGCCTCTATGCGATACGCTAAGGCGAATAATATGAATACACCTGGATTCGAGGAGCATAAGGAGAAAACATGGATTGTGTATCAAGACTGTAAGTATAATTTTTAATAATTTATTTTTATTATTGATAATTTTAATTATAAAATTTATCAGGTAATAATCTATATGGCTGGGCAATGTCTCAATACATGCCGTATGGTGGATTTAAGTGGGTTGAACCGAGTATAAATGGAATAAATTCATTATCGGAAACATCATCTATAGGACGGGTTTATGAAGTTGATATTTCTTATCCCCACCACCTACACGATGATCATAATGAACTACCATTTTTACCTAATAACGGTATACCAAACGGATCAAAAGTCCAAAAGCTTATGGCTACTTTAGAAAATAAATCCCGATATATACTACACTATAGAAATTTACAACAAGCTCTTGCATATGGTCTAATAGTGGAAAAAGTAAATTTATCAATACAATTATAATTAACTATTTTTAAATAAATAAAAATTTTTATAGGTGTATAGGGTTCTAGAGTTTCAACAGTCTGCTTGGCTAGCACAGTATATAAGTTTGAATACTGAAATGAGAAAAAAAGCAGCCAACGACTTTGAAAAGGACTTTTATAAATTAATGAACAATGCGGTGTTTGGTATGATATTATTGTTATTATTATTATTATATATTATTAATTTTTTAAAAAATTTTAGGTAAAACCATGGAGTCTATGAGGAAACGGATAAAAATGGAACTTGTTTCATGTCCTCGTAGAATGCAGAAACTTGTCAACAAACCCACATTCAAACATACTTCACCATGCGGTCCAAATCTAGAGATTGTGTCCTTAGATAATAAAATTATCAATTTCTGTAAGCCCATTTATATCGGATTTGCAGTTTTAGATATATCTAAGACAAAAATGTATGAATATCATTATTCTGTTATGAAGTCACATTATAAGAATAAAATTAATTTGATGTATACTGATACAGGTATAATATTATAGATAATCAAAAATATATACTTACTAATTTTTATTATATTACAGATTCACTGGTTTATCATATACAAACAGATGACTTCTATAAAGATTTAATGAATAATTCATCATCATTGCTTGCCCATATGGATACTTCCAATCTGCCCAGAGACCACCCGTGCTACACCCCATCAAGGAAGAAGCTGCCTGGTTACTTCTCTGATGAGACGGATGGTCGAACAATATACGAATTTATAGCGCTCCGTGCAAAGTCTTATGCGTTCAGTATAGACGGCATTGAAAAAATTAAGGCCAAAGGTATAAGAAATCATGTGGTTAAAAATCATATGACTCTTGAAAACCATAAAAAATGCCTGTTTGGTGATTCTGGTTTTCATCCATACACTGAAAATGTTTCAATACGGTCGTATAATCATAATTTAAAAACTATCAAGACATGCAAATTGGCTTACAATAGACATGATGATAAAAGATTTGTATTGAAGGATGAAATCCATACATTGGCTCACGGTCACTATAAAATTATGTAAGTTTTAATACAAAATGTTGATAAAACATATATTTATACAACTTTTAATTGTTTTAGTGAACTGCAGGAGCTGGAGCTGCTTGAAAATTGGGATATGGATCCAGAGTCTTGATACACACTATGTAGCTCATGTCAGTTAAAATATTGTTGTACATAATTTTGTAATATTAATTTGTAATTTTTGTAATATTGTTGTACATAATTGTATAATATTAATTTGTAATTTTTGTAATATTAATTAATATTTATAATTTGTATATATCTGTTAGATAAATAAAAAATATTATGTAATATTTACCGATTGTATGTTATTTATAAAAATATATATAATTCTTGAATAAAAATTATGTAAAATATTAAAAAAAATTGTATAGTTAACACATGTTATAATTATTGTATTATGATCTATACTATATCATACGCGTAATGTATATCACTATATATCGTCGAGTAACATAAATGGCGGGAACAATCCGCGTCAACTGTTTATCAATATCGATATGATAAACATTGATTCCCAAATGTTATACCACTATGATTATCGGACTGTAAGGTATACTATAGGATTGATAATATTATTATCATTCAATGTTAGAAAAATAACTACAAGATTATAAATTATAATTATCTTTATTAGAAAAAAAATTATACAAATTAGATATTATTATTAAACCATTTTTTTAATACAAAAATTTTATAAAATGTACATTGTGTATAATGTTTATCTTTATGAAAAATACAACACGGTAGATTATCTTCACACAATTCAGCCTGACGAGGACAATCCAGGTCTTCAAGATTTACAACGTTGATGTGCGGGATAAAATTGTTGATAATTGATTGTTTTTGTTCGCCTTTAACATATATAGAGTCGAATGTAAACGAGTTTAAAATCTTGTTAATTTCTTTATATTCTATATCACCGTACTCTATTGATAATCCATGATAATTTCTCTCTAACCATTTATTAACACTGCGACTTTTTGCATTTTGTGAATTATCATAATGTTTGAAAATGTAATGTTGAGTGGCCATTGATTCTATACCGGTTATAGAGAGCTCTTTTATCAAATATTTATTATCAGCCGATAGAATGCATTGAATATCTAATATCGCCGACGACATTGCAATTTATTTCACTTTATCGATTTTATTAACGCGGACTAATATTTTTGAAATATCTATATTTAATTGAATTTGATTTTCTTCGATTGATTTTAAATTTTTTTGATTTTCTTCAAGTGTTTTAATTGTTGATTGTTTAAATGCAGCAATATCAGCCTCAATGACTTTTATTGAATTTTCAAGATTAGAAATAATTAAATTTCGGTCTCCCTCCAACGAACCACCAAACACATTCATTGTTAGAACGCGACTGATTTTATTTTTTGAGATCACTAGTATTTATCCAACTATTATGTGAATTATCAAATCCAAGCCATTTAACTAAGGATTGTTTACCTTTTCGTCGTATGATTTTTTCGATTAAATAATCGTTAGGATAATTTGTTTTACATATTTCTTCGGAATAAAAACAACCGGCAATTGGTTGACCGGTATAATCTTGTAAATTATAAGTGGGGGGTGATGTGTTATTTATCTTTACGATAGTAAATATTTCTGTAGACCAATTTGGTAGGTACCCTTTAGTAAAAATACCTTTCTGTGTACTTATACGAACTTTTTCCCCTACTTTAAATTTAATTTTAATTTTTCTATTAATATTACGTTGTTTAAATGTAACTAAACTAGGGTTTTCGTCTGCTTGTTCGGGTGTCATACCTATAGTTTTGTGTTTGGACTTATTATAATTGTTTAATAACATAGGTAAAATAGAAACCCACTGACGTGTTCCACGCGCGGTTAATTCTCTAAACATTTTTTCTTTTAAAGTTCTATTGAATCGTTCAACAATACATGCTTTCGTAGTACTATATGACGAATACTTATTTATATTATATTTTTTCATTAACGTATCAAATGTTAAATTATAAAACTCTTTACCATTATCGATTTGTAATAGTTTAGGTGAGCGGTTAATTAATATTTTAGACATTGCTTTAGAAACGGCCTCCCCCGTTTTTGATTTCAACGGCTGAGCCCAAGCGAATTTTGTAAAACAATCTATAACACATAGAATATACTTGTATCCTTTATTTTGTGCTGAATATGGAAT
Organism: Eriosoma lanigerum; assembly: GCA_013282895.1. Classification (NCBI taxonomy): domain Eukaryota; kingdom Metazoa; phylum Arthropoda; class Insecta; order Hemiptera; family Aphididae; genus Eriosoma; species Eriosoma lanigerum. The sequence continues at coordinate 6,340 of JABCUB010000283.1, read as the reverse complement.
CATCTCAACTAAATCAGCCTGCCATAAATCGTTTTTACCATAAACATTAACTCTACGTCTGATATAATTTTTTCTTGATGGGCGGTGAAGTTCAAAGGCAATATCACGTTTAGACATTTGGAATTCTTTTTATTAAACCGATTTCATACAATTCTTCGTAAATAGATAATATTTCATTATTCACACCCGTGTTACCAGCTGCTTGAGAAGCCAAAAGTAAACGTAACCTATCGACAAGCTCGTTCGGGTCGTTCCAATAGACTAAATTATATTTTTGTAATTTCATACCCATACCGGATGGAAATAATTTACAAATTATTTTTTTTATACTTTTTTCCGCCTATTTTAATTTTTGCTTTGTCATTGGTTAAATGTGCAGACGATTGTATTAATATATTTTTATATACATTCAAGTCATGTTCTGTATATCTGTTTGGATTTTTAGAAAATAATAATTGTATCACGCCAGGAGATAAGGGATATGAGATATCTTCAATAATTAAATTATTATCAATAAATTTTACTTCTTTGTCTCCTAAATAAACAATTCCCCTAAACGTTTTTTTTCGGACCATATGTCTTATCTTTATCGGACGATTTGTACAATTTTTCAATATCAAGGTCTTCGTAAATTTTTTGTTCATTTTCCTTTAGTTGCACGTTATGCTGTTGATTTATTTGTATTTTGTTTAATGGTTCAATGATTGGTTTAAACGTTTGTGAAACTAACGATTTAAAGTCGGCTTCACCAGATTTTAAGATATTATATTTATGTTTAATATTTTCTTTTGCTTTAACAATTTCCTTTAAAACTGTACCGTCTTCGGCCATGTCTACTGAACGACTAATGTATAATTTTCATAGCATTGTCTTATATAATAACAAATGTATCAAAACCTAAACGATAACGACCATTATCACGTTCACTGTCTTTACATATTACAACAAACGAAAACCGTTCACGGTTCCAGCATTCGTTACAAAATTGTTTAAATTCTATATAACTCATATCACCGGAACAATGTTCATTATAAACGTGTTTTAAATTAGTCTCGTCTTGTTTGAATAATACGATTAAATTGGCGTTATCACGTATCAACTGTTTAGGTACTTTTGAATAACTTTGGGCCAAATAAAATATGTCTACTTTATTATGTCGTCCTCGTGAAAAGTATTCTCTTATAACACCTTGATTCTCGCCAATTACGTCATCCATTATAAATACAGAGTTTGGTAATACTTTTTCCGGTGAAATTACTTCTTCATTTTCATAAAAAGTATATAAATTAATACCATCAATTCCATCAATAATTTGTTTTAATAACATATATTTAGGTTGTTCCAACGTTTTGGAATATATGTATACGTTTTCAAATCGTAATCCGTTTTCATTTACGAGTAAAAAATATATTAAATTAGTTTTACCGCAACCCGAACTGCCCAATATTAATGAACGTACTGTATTTGGAAATAGTACTCCGTGTCTAGATTTAATCGTATTTGGTGAATCGATATTATAAATCGGTAATTTAAGATCTTGCTCGATGAACCGCATTTTTAATATAAATAGGAGTGTAATGTGAGAAAAAACGTCACACGATGTCTACCGACCGTAGGAGTAAGACTAATAAAGGTTCGGGTGTTCTGAACTCGGTTATAAACAATTTACCGACAGAATTACATTTACCAGGATATAGGTAAGTGTATGAACATTATATTTATTCAAGAACAACTAATAATATTATTTTTTTCTTTTTAGATTTTGCGGTCCCGGTACGAAATTGAAAAAAAGATTAGATCGAGGTCAACACGGAATTAATAATCTTGATGAATTAGCTCGAGACCACGATATCGCTTATGATAAAAGTAATTCATTATCTGATAGACATAAAGCGGATGCGATTTTAGAAAATCAGGCTTGGGAGGTGTTTAAAGGAAATAACTCTGGTTTCAAAGAAAAAGCAGCTGCTTGGTTGGTCACTACAGCTATGAAAGCAAAACGAAAACTGGGTGCTGGATGTGGATTCAAATCTAGTGTTAATGCGGCTAGAAAAGTAATTAAAAATAAGATTGGTGAAAAAAATCTAATGAAGTTGGCCAAAATGTGTGTTGCGGCTGCTAAAAAATCCGTTGTAAAAAATAAAAATAAAAAAATTAGAATTATACCAATTCCGAAAAAAGGAGGAGTGTTACCATTAATACCAATTTTTGCCGGGTTGTCTGCATTAGGAGCACTTACGGGCGGCATTGCCAATGTAGTGAAAACCGCTAGTGAATTTAATAGAACAACACCAACGTATTTGGGTAAGGGTTTATACCTCTCACCATACAAAGGCGGTTCATTTAAAATTGCAAAAGGATTGTATTTAGCACCGAATAAAGGTGGTTCAGTGAAAAAAACGACAAAGAAACCAAAGATAAAGAAAACCAAGACAAAAAACTAATTTCGACGCTACCCGATAGAGCATTGTACGATTATGAGATTATAAAATATGCGCGCATGTTAAAAATTCCGCATTTCATTGGAGTATTTACTAGAGACAGGTTACCTCTTTGTCCAAAATATAACGAAGCAGCGATAGTTAACCTTGATATAGAAAGCGGTAGCGGTACTCATTGGGTAGCGTATAAAAAAATTGGAAATAATATTAAGTATTACGATAGTTTCGGAAATTTACCACCACCATTAGAACTACAAAAATACTTTAACGGATATAATATAGAATATAATTATACAAATCACCAGAAATATAACACGACAAACTGTGGACGTCTGTGTTTAGAATTTTTATCATGTATACCATAACGTTAAACGGAAATACAAGTGAACTATCATGCGATATATTTCCACCTTTAGAAGTCGATGGAAATACACAATTATGTTTATTGAGTTTACAAACAAATAATTCCATACCGAACATAGAATCTGGTTGTAATAAAATACGTTTCGTCGATAGTTTAGGAACAAATTTCGATATAACTATCCCTACAGGGTCTTATGAATTAAATAGTTTAGAATTTGCTATAAAAAAATTATTACCACGTGACGTTTCCATGTTTCAAATAAAAGCAGATAATAGTACATTGAAATGTATGATGATATCTTCTCATAAAATAGATTTTACAATCGATAACAATATATCGAGTTTATTAGGATTTGAAAATAAATTATATGATGCTAATATTGTTCATGAATCTAAAAAATTAGTGAACATAATGAAAATAAACTGTATAAAAGTAGAGTGCAATTTAATTTCTGGCTCATTCTGTGATGGTAAACCTAACCAGACTATACACGAGTTTTATCCAAACGTTGCGCCCGGATATAAAATTATCGAAGTTCCAAGACATTTGGTTTTCTATCCTTTACACTCTACATCGGTGAGTAAAGTAAATATAGTGTTGACGGATCAAAACAAAAAGTTAATAAATTTACGAGGAGAACCAATCACAGTTCGTTTACAGATTAAGTAAGATCATGGCTCTTAAATTTAATAATATAACTAAGACAGTAGTAAAAAAAACAACCAGTAATATAAGAAAAGCGGACCAGTCAACACGTACAACGCGTGCTAAGCTTACAAAACATAATCTAGCATTTTTACGCTCACTAAAAGTACTTTAATAATGGACGAAACATATTTGAACGTGACGGAGGGATATGTAGACGATTGTAAAATAACTCATATGCAGTACCACTCGTTTTTACCGTATTCAACCAACGCTTTATCAAAGAACGACGAGATTAGAATATGTATTCAAAATATGGACGCGTATACTTTACCATGTGAAAGTTATATCTATATCGAAGGTAAAATTAATCCACCAACAGATGTGGGAACAGTCGGTGTTGGCAGTTTCAATTTTACTAACAACGGATTGGCTTTTCTGTTTTCCGAAATGAAATTTGAGTTAAACGGAACTGAAATACAAAAATTGAAATCCCCCGGAATATCGTCAACTATGAAAGGATATTGTTCATTTACTCCTCACGACTTGAATGAATTGGAAAATTCGGCGTGGGATTTGAGTGCTGGTGGAAATAAAAATTTTATAAAAAATGAGAAATTTGCCGGATGCATTCCATTAAAACATTTATTCGGGTTTTGCGAGGATTACAAAAAAATTTTATTAAACTGCAACCAACAACTAATTTTAAATCGTTCATCGACTGATTTTGATGCTATAGTATGTACCGGCGCCGGAGTTGTTGAAAATTCTGCTAAAAATTTAAAGGTGTCGATTGAATTACATAAAGTTATCTGGAAAATGCCCGTTATTCGAGTGAGTGATAAAGAAAAATTAAAGTTGATTAGAGTGTTGGACTCTAGAAAACCTCTTTCGTGTGCGTATAGAACTTGGGATCTTTGCGAATATCCCGTTCTACCTCAAAACACTTCACATTCGTGGACAGTAAAATCTAGCAGTTTATTAGAAAAACCTAGATTTGTTATTATCGGATTTCAAACAGATCGAAAAAACAACTTATTTAAACAATCTGCTCAATTCGACAGTTGTCAAATAAAAAACCTTAAGGTGTACCTGAACTCTGAAGTCTTTCCGCATGAAGATTTCCGTGCAGACTTTACAAACAATTTAACATCTATTCTGTATAAGGCTTATACAGATTTTCAAAAGTCTTACTACGGTAGAGACCATACCAAACCTATACTATCAAAATATAATTTTCAACAGTCTGCACCAATCATAGTTGTGGATTTATCACGTCAAAATGATAATGTCAAAGCATCGTCTGTCGATTTACGCATAGAATTTGAAACCGAGACATCAATTGCTGAAAAGACCGCTGCATATTGTTTGATATTACACGATCAAATTATTTCTTATAACCCGTTTAACGGTGATGTTAGAAAAATGTAAATATTGTAAAATACCATGTAATACTATTTAAATGTAATGTAAATAATTGAATAAATAAAAAAAATTTTTTTTTTTTAAAATAATTGTATATTTATTGCATAAAACAAATTTTTAAATAAGTTTTTTAAACAAAATTATATAAATAATTTCCTTTTTGCTTCCCACCGAGTTGATTGCATGGGAAAATCTTCGTCTGAATAATTAATTGGTAATTGTTGCATATCGTAGTATGATGGGCCGTCATTTTGATCAACAGCCTAAAAATAAATGAAACATTAAATCAAATCATAAAATTAGTAAAAATAATCAAATTACCTTTGTCTTGGGTTTTTTTGGTTTTTTCGGTGCGTTAATCAAAAATTCGGACATCTGTGGCAATAGCGGTGGAGATAGCGGTGTTGAATAAAACCCGCCATCAGTTTCATCAACTAACTAAAAATAAAATATTATATTAGTTTATTTTATTTTTATAGTGGTAAATATTAATTCTTACTTGAGAATCAACCATCGCCGTCCAAGATTGAGCAATATCCTCCGCAGCAAATAATATTAACTCCCGTGTGAAATCATTTTCTGTTTGCTCAATTTTGTGATAATTCAAATCATAGTTATTCACATTTTTGATTTGTGAAATCATATCTGTCGGACTTTTCACGCTTGTAAAAAAGTATGTTGCTAGTTGTTTTACTTGGTTGATAACTGCAGGTCGTGATTTTTCTTTTTTTCGGTAAATTGCTTCAAATATACAAATCTCCAAATTTTGTAAAGTAAGCAAATCTTGCCGGTTGAGTAATATTCGACATCCTTTAATAAGTTTAGACTCGATCACAGCCATATTTTCTCCACGATACACCATTTTCGAAATGCAAATTTCATCATCCTCCAAAAATACTCGTGTATTTGATTTATCAGGAGTATCGAGTATGACAGATAAAATATTTCCCATCAAATTATACATTCTTTTTAAAAATTCAGGTGAAAGTACTACATGTCTTGACGATGTTATTATATGTATTTTCGCATTAAAGTCTTCGCCAGGAGCTAATCCGACCACAACAAATTTTCGTGATATAAAATCCAGATAGAACGACGTTGCATCTATTAAATCCTTTGGTGGTGTTGGTGGAATGTATTTGAATGGCTGCTTTTCCCTGTATAGTTGCATGTTGTCTTGAAGAGTTCCGGCCATGGTGTAAAATAAGTAAACTGATGTAAAATAATTAAACTGATGTAAAATTTAATAGTTGACACTAGACGGCTGTACGAATACTGATCGCTGTTTGGGTATGAGTCTCATGACTATAAGATTTTATTAATAGTGTCCATGGAATTTAAGAAGGGATTTTCTACTGAAATCAATATAGTGGGGGTATTCTCTATACAAAGAAACCCTACAGTAATGAAACATCTGGCATTTCTATTGTTATAATTTTAAAAGGAATTCGGCAGGACTCGACAG
>JABCUB010000282.1:0-10361 GCA_013282895.1 Eriosoma lanigerum | reverse complement strand
ACTTATCTTTAGGAAATTAAGTATTTTTTGGAATTATTTTTTTTTATATATTGTATTGATTTTATTATATTTGTATAACGTACCTTAACAAATTCTATTGAAATTATTAGACTTTTGTACAAAATTGCCCGATAAATAAAATTATGTTTATAATAAAAATTTGTTTATGCTTGTATTACCATTATACTAATATATTACATATTTACTATTACCAAATACTATAAACGATAATACGGGATAGTAGAGTCAAGTACTGGCAAACAATTTGTTATCAGTTCCCCTCGAAATTGATGATGAATTGCCTATTTTGTTCCTGATTATTAATTGGTAAATATTAAAAATTGAAATGTTACTTTATGTAAATACTTATTAGTTATTAGTTTATTACCTTGATAGATAGATGAAAATACACATAAATAAATATAATAGTAAATAAAAATACATTAAAAAAGTAAAACATAGATATACATATTTCAATAATATAATTTACAAATGATTAATATACTATTAGTTAATAAATAATATTGTAAATATGTAATACATAAAAAACGTTAAAAATCAAAATATTGTTTAATTTCAAATATTTACGTTTTTAAAAATTTCTTATTTTTAGAAAGATTATATTGATTAAATAAGTCATTGTATTTTTTCACATAACAATTGATGCTGGTCCTAACCTAACCTGATATTCAGAAGGGGCTAATATGGGCAACTTTATAACAATTTTGAGGGGCCTTGATAATAAATAGTTCTCTACTTGTTTTGTACGTACTGTTCCGTATTATTGTTTATAGTATTTGCAATTATTTAATATACTTATTGTTCATCAAATAATAATATTCTTGTATGATGTCCCCCTAATACACTACCAAAAAAATCACTTTATATTCAATGTTATCAATGTTAATACCTTTCATATTATTAAAATGTATACAATTTGTTTTTTTTTTTTTTTACATAAGAACATTGACTATAAGTACCCACACGTACTGTTTATATACGAATCTAGTAATACTCGTAGAATAGAATCGGTTTGTAGATGAACGGCATTCAAGAATACGATTTTGGGGAAGTAATAGAAAAAGTACAATTATTCGTATACGAACGCCATTCTACTACATTCATGAATGGTCCCATTGGTACTTTATTTAGCTCATTTTTCGAATTTTTAAGAATAGATTAACATAGTAATTGAATACATTTTTTGGATAATCAACTTGGCTATTTTATATTGCAACATTATATGGTTGCACTGCAGCTTGGATCTGTTCGGCCTATTCAAGTCTACTTACCCGAACTGTTCAGGGGCAGCAAAAACACACCCTGTTGTCCCTGTGCGTACGCCTATGCTATAATGTAATATATTGTGTGTATATAGAAAATAAAATTATTAATTATTGAATTAAAAATCAATTTATTTAATTTATTATTTATATATATTAAATTTTTATATAAAAAAATTAATAGTAAACACCTAAAATTAATTTTGAATGTTTTAAAGTTAAAAATGTATTATAATATAATACTTAATTTCTAAACTTTATTCTAAAATCAATTACATATACATTTATTGTTATAACATATACCTTTTATTAAATTATAATGCAAGCAATTATAAATAAAAATAAAAATTAAAGAACTATTAAAACTTAAAATACTTACTTTCTTTTAGTAAAACGTTGTTGATTTCAGTATTTGATTTTAAAATTGTAGATATGCCATTAAGAATATTTAAATTTTAAATTCTGAACGGAGTAAGAAGTGTATTGTTTCTACAAAGATGTTTTTTTTTTTTTATGTATGAAAATATTTTTTCGGGTAGAAGTAATGGTCCGATTATTACCCATAGTATATGCTTCGCTTGCAAATGTTGTTTACTTGGTAATTTTATTTTTAGAATTTCCTAAAAGTTTTTCCTTAAGAAGCGGAAAATTGGCAATTTTTATACGCTTTTTATTATATTTTTTTTTTTATGATTTCTTATTAGATTTTAATAGTAGGAACTTGAAAATTTTTTTGAGTACTAATTTAGGTCATTTACAAGCGTGATAAAATTTTGGAACGGAATAGTTAATTTTTTGGAAAAATATAGAGCTTTGAACGTTTTCCCAAAAAAAATTAATATTACCTACAATTTTGGGATTATCTGTTTGAAAATTTTATAGAAGTACAATACTATATTACTTAATCTTTTTACAAAATATTTTGAAAATCGTAACTGGCAAATTTTTTTTATAGGCATTTTATTATTATTTTTATTTAAATTTGAATAAATTTGTATTCTAAATACTTTTAAAATACTTAAAAAAAGTATTTGATAAATACTTTCAAAATTTCAAAGTATTTGAATAAAAATACTCTTTCGTTAATATTAAATATGTTAACTAATGTTCAAAAAAGTAAAAAATATCTACTAAGTTTAACCAATTGAATATAACTAATAGTTACTTTACATTAAAAATACTTGTTATTTTCAAAACCTTCAGTTCTGATGTACATTGCTAAAAAATGGTAAAGAAATGTGTAAAAATTATGAAATTTCATTGTAGCTTAATTTTATAACGTATAAAAATAAAATTCAAAGAAAAATGTTTTTTCAAAAAATTAAAAGTGAGGATTGAAAGGGTTAATTGCATTAAGTATATTACAAAAATTTGAAATATACTAAATAATATTAATTTTTTTTTATAATATAACTATACATTTACATAAAAAATAAAATAATTACTATTATAATAATTAAATTGTGTCAACACAAAATTTTTTATTGCTTTTAACATCATTACTTTTTCAAAATTGGAATCATTCATCTTTCCTCTTTTTTTTGATAAAACACAAGCTCCAATACTAAAAATTCTTCCAATGGATGCACTTGATGGAAGGGGTGTTGTATTTTATAAAAACTTTTTTCAATATTGTTGTATTATTTATTATATAATTTTCTAAAAATAGGCCGGTAAATCAAACTGCCATCAATTTCTCGCTAATCATTATTTACGATCACAATAATATAACAATATATATTATTGAACATAGAGTATCTACAATTTTAAATTACTAATAATCAGTAATTATAAAATATTATATTTTAGATTTTTAGCAACTGAGCGAAACAATATGAATTTGTTGGTTTTACAATAATAATGATATAAACTATATGAATACAATACAAATATTAAATAATAATAATAATTTATTAAATATCCAATATTTTATTTATAGATGTTATAAATACAATGTTTATTTAAATTACAACTATTAATATATATTTATAAATGAAATATTTATCATTTTATTTTAAATTGTAATTACATTAATTTAAAAATATACTCTTTTAAAAGGATGGAAAACATTTAATAAACATTCAAATTGATTTATTTTTTCATTCAAGATTCAAAATTATATAAGTATTTATCTAATAATATTTAATAAATATTATTTTTAAATGTTTATAAAATGTATAATTTAAATTTAAGTAATTGGTTTTAAAAATAAAATAAATATTTATAAATATTTGGAATTTAACAATTAAATTTGTAATATTTAATCATGTTAGTATACATGTTTACGTATTAATGGGGGGTGATTGAACGGGTTAAAAAAAATACTATTAATAATATTATTTTGCCACCTGTTTTATATTTTGCATTATAATGTACAGATACAGAACATGTTTATTTTTATTTTTTTGTAATTAATTTTTTTATATTATCACGGTTAATATATATGGGGGAGGGTATGGCTTCATGAAAGCTTCTAAAAAAATCTGAACCCATACCCTTTTAAAAATTTCTAAATACGCCTCTTTTTCTCTGCTAATGGAAATATATTGCAATAGGTGCTATACATCTATGTTTAATTCCACTAAACATAGTTAAAAACAGATATGTGTTATAGTTTTTTCTTAACAAATATGTTAAATATAATTTGTTTTTAGGATAATACTCGAAATATAATACCGCCACAACAATCAATGAAACATAACCAACAAATTACAGATGGAACTCTAAAGTTATGCCACAATGGAAGTTATCTAAATAATAATGCTGAACATATCACTCCTCTCTCATATGATGTATATGACTCGTCGTCTAAAATAAAATCTGGTTTAATCAATCATAAGAATATTCACACTGAAAAACAACCTTATTGCTGCACTATATGTGGCAAATCTTTTTCACTGACTAGCAATCTAAATAAACATCATAGAACACATATTGTGAAAAAACCTTATGGTTGTAATATTTGTGCAAAATCTTTTTCAAGGTTGAGCAATCTAAATTATCATCATAGAATACACACCGGGGAAAAACCTTATGGGTGTAATGTATGTGGAAAATCTTTTTTAATGTCTTGCAGTCTAAATAAACATTATAAAATACATACTGTGGGAAAACCTTATGGTTGCAATATTTGTACAAAATCTTTTTCACAGTTGAGCAATCTAAATAAACATCATAGATTACATACTGTGGAAAAACTTTATGGTTGTAATATTTGTGCAAAATCTTTTTCACGGTTGAGCAATCTAAATCATCATCATAGAATACATAATGGAGAAAAACCTTATGGATGTAATATATGTGGAAAATATTTTTCAAAGCCCAACTCACTAAATGACCATTATAATGGAGTACACACTGGTGAAAGGCCATACCTGTGTGATTTATGACATAAGAGTTTTAAAGAGCATTCAAATTTAAAAAGACGTGTGAAATGTTCATAATAAAAATAGCTTTCAATTTTTTTCCTTTTATACTTTAAAACACTTATCTTTAGGAAATTAAGTATTTTTTTGTAATTATTTTATTTTATATATTGTATTGATTTCATTATATTTGTATAACATACCTACATACCTTAATAAACTCTATTATAATTATTAGACTTTTGTACGAAATTGTACGACAAATAATATTATGTTAATGAGAATTTAAGTTTATAAAATTTTGTTTATGCTTGTAATACCATTATACTAATATATTACTTATTTACTATTATTTAATATACTTACTGTATATTAAATAACAATATTATGGTATGATGTTCCCCTAAAACACTAGGCAATTTCAAAATTCAAAAGTAATGTAATTTTTTAATAAAGTATTGTATGTAACTTGTTGTTAATTTTATTACTTGAAAAAAGTAATTTCCCCAATACTATATATATATATATATTGTATATATAAAATTAAAATAATATTTGAAATTTTAATAAAAAGTTATTTTTAATCTTAAATTTATTTTTCTATAATTTACAAAAAATTTCTATTTTTCTTGATTTTTATGACATTATATCAAGAACTTACTAATTAAGCTGTTGTGTATCAGAAGTTAAGCTGTTGCATGATTCAGTTTCTATATCCATTTTTTCATAGAAATAATAGTCTAATTATCAAAAGTATGGGATGCTTTCGATTGAAAGTTGCATCTACGTAGTACTTATGTAAACTACCTATTTCCGTAAATTTTGACGTTTTTCCATCTTTTTTTGGTAGTTTTTCTACTCTCAAAGAGACTTTAAATAAACATTATAATATTAACGATATTATTTCAATTATTAGATATTAAATAATTAATTACTTAACACCTAAAAAATAAAAAAATTAAAAATTAAATTAATAAAATGTAGGCAAATAAAATTTAAAATTACTATAATGATATATATTGATACCTAATTATAATTAATTAAGTGCTTTAAGATTATGAGCGAGCGAGGAATGTATTGGTTTTACAAAGAAAACATTTTTCTGATAGAAATAATGGTCCGATTACTACAAATAAGGTAGGCTTTCGATGGAAAATCGTTTCTAGTTGGTACTTTATTGTTCTATTTTTGAATTTTTTAAAAGTCTTTCCTTAGGCGAAGAAAAACTACAAAAATAAAAATTCACGGAAATCGTAATTTTGACGAAATTGATTTAAAATATTTCATAATAACATTGCATTTTTGAACGTAGGAACTTAACATTTTTTTGAGTATTCTTATAAGTACTCTTCATACTCGTCGGTTTCAATATTTTGGAACGGATTGGTTAAATTATTCGACTAAATATAGAGCTTTTAAATACAGTATTTAGTATTTGATAAATATTTTCATAATTTAAATGTATTTGTTTATTAATAATAAATATGTTAACTGAACAATAAAAAAAAAATTAAAGTTTACTGGGTTGAATATAGTTAATAGTACTTTATATGAAAAATCGGTACATATTATTTACATAACGGTGATGTACATTGCAAAAAAATGTTCAAAAATTATAATTTTTTTAAAATAGCTTAATTTTATAGTTTATAAAAAAATAAAAAGTCTGGACTGAAAAGGTTTATAGCGTTATATGTTACAAAAAGTTGAAACACGCAAAATAATATTTAAATTTTTTTTATAATATAACTACAGAAATTAAGTATAAAAAATTAGTATAGGAACATTAATTAAGTTATAATGTCTAAAGTCTAATTGTCAAAACAAAATTTATTATTGCTTTTTAGCATCATTGTTATACGATTGAAATATATTAAAAATACGTCAAAATGAATTGAAATTGAGTTTTATTCGAATATTTCACAAGACTGATTGTAATCAATCAGTAATTTCTCCGAGAACGTCGGGGAGATATTTTTAAAAAATAATTGTACTCTAAAATCGAATATTAAATTAAGTTTCTATAAAAAAAAAATAATAAGGAAATAATATCATATAACATTTTATAATTTACAATATTAATATTTTTAATGTTTATTTTATATTTTCACCAAAGAATAAACTTGTATTATGCACCTTTTGGTGTTTATTTATCTCTCTATTACGTATGAGGTTGGTCCACCAGAGCGCACCAATTTTTCATACGACATTTTCTAACGATTTTTAGTAAACTGTTTCCTTTCGGTACCTTCTGATAGCGTGTTGTAGTCGATTTTATGGATGTTTGGTGCGGAATGCGGTCCGCCGCCGCCCGATAACAGATTATACGAAACAAATTACGCTTTATTACGCATTACGCTGTAGCACGTTGCACGTTGCACGTTGTTCTCTCCGTTTCAATTTTTCGTCTCTATTTAAACATGTCGTGAAATATTTTATAGTTTATGTTGTCATGGTTTTTTGCACGATAATAATTTGTGGTTGAAAATCGAGAAAAAAATGACCGACAAAGATGTTTCGTGTATTCTGAAGCTTATTACGAATGAAATAAAAAAGCGTAAGAAACAAAATAAAGTTCAAGGTTAGTATTGTTAAAATATCGATTGTAATTTAAATTCTAAAGTGCCTTATTATTTAACTAAACAGTGGTGTATTGATGGGTATACGCCATAAAATGCACATTTACGAATTTGTTTAAAAAAAAAAAAAATAATTATTTAATAATGATAAATATTTATTAAATCATTGATATACCTAATTACATTCGGGTATATAATATTATATACCGATTAATGTTACCTATAATATTATATTGTGCTATAAGAAAGTCATTATTTCCATTGTGTCGCACAATAATCATTTATGATTATTATTTCAATTTGAAAAACTGAACATTTTTAACTTTCTTTTGTCATGTTTTTTTAAGAATTTTGACAAGAATATGTTGTGTGACGAGTGTATAATATGTATACTATAATACTATGTAATATACCTCCATACGGACAAACAGGCAAACGCGAATTCATACGATTGTCTTTTTTTTCCACTTTCCATTTTATTATATATTTCTTTAAGTATAGTAAATAGATGTCCCGTTGTTATTGCAGTCTCTGAAACAGCCACATGTCACTCTGTGCAATCTGTAATATAATTTTATTATATATCTCAATATGACTGATAATTGTTCTTAGAAAAAACAAATGTTATGTCTCATGACACACTAAAATATCTTGCTTTTAGACATTCTTTTTTCTATAGTTTCTTTGATATGCATAGAAATATATTGAATTAATTGATTTTAACGTTTTCATTACAAGAAAATAGAAATTATAAATTTTCTTTCCCATTAGATGTACTTGAGTGATAAGAACGATGTAATTTTTAAGGAAATTAACATAGTTATGTGTAGTAAAATAATAAAATCATTTTAAGGATTTTACATGTTGTCTTCAGATATTAAGCAAAATATCTATTCACATAAATTATATTCTAATCTAATTATATAGTTTTATATTATTTTTTGGTGTAATATAACTGTACGATTGTGTTACAAAGTTGATTGTTATCAAAATAAACGGATGGTATTTAATATTTATAATATTGAATATGATTATTTTTCTTTTTAGAATAAAGTATAGGTCCACACATTACAACTGTGTTTCTTAACTGAGGATACATTTTATAGCTAAGAGTGCAGTAAAGAGTAATTGCTGAAAAGAAATATAATTATATTTATTTTAAAAGGTTGCATGATATCAATATCTTAAAACATGAGGTATATCCAACTAATCCAATTGGGGAGAGGGGGGTTAAAATAGCCTCGGATAGAATATGCTTCGAATAAATTATTTTTCTGGTAAAATATTTTCTACAGTTTTTATGTAAATATATACATAATAAATATGTTTTGTTCATAATATTTTTCAAATAATTTATTATTGGAATAAAATATTTTTTTGTTAAAATACTATTCTGATAAAATATTTTCAGATATATAACGCGTCCATATCCAATTTCATAATAATTAGTTATGTTTTAAGTAAAAATGCTATATGGTAGAGCATATATTTTTATATCACGATTCATAATTAAAATTAAATGCCTAGTTTGGATTACAAATTTAAGAAATACTTTTAAATGTACTACCTATAATGACTAATTAGTAATATTTCATTAACTGTTACTTATTTACTATGTACTATTAAGTATTAGGTGTTAATAATAAGCATAATTATTAAATAAAATATATGTTTCATATAAATAAAACATTTCATTAAAATTATACCTAATTCACTTAATGTTTATTTAGTTTTACTCTTTTTTTTTTTTTCTTCTTTTTTTTTGCTAATAAAATATTTTATTGTTATTTAACAATTTTTTTTTATTCATTATTTAAATTATTATAAGTATTTATTTAATACTAATTCTTTATTAGTTATTATTTTTGTATGATTTATAATTTTTAGATGTACCAAAAGTTGTCGAAAATAATGAAGATCATAAAATATTACTGTACGTATTAATAAATAATTAGTATTAATTATTTTTTTAATATAACTTATTACTTATTAGTTATTAACTAATAATTAATAATAAATATAATAATCTCCAGAGAGATATTTTATAACAGTTGTTGTATTGTCCCTATTTAAAACCTGAGATTTATTGGAATATCTATAGATTGTTATCTTAAATATAAAATAGACGTAGTCCTTGCAAAATTCTCATACAGAACGAAATATAAATCATTGTTTTGAGATTGCGCATTTTTGACACTTGGTGTCACCAGAATCAAATAAATATTATATAATATAATATAATACATCAATTTTAATGATAAATTCGCAAGAAAAATAGTGGTATAATTAATTTGAATTTATTTAATACACCTGATTAATTAGGAAAATATTTACACTGCAAAATAACAAAAAACAAATGTATTTAATTTTAAAATTCAATTTTGTTTCATTAAATGTGTCAAATTGATCTTCATTTACCTCAATATGCTTTTCGATGCGATTCTTTAAATTGTAATTTGCGAACTTGTTACCATTAGTGGATCTTCATGTACTAAATTCAGCACTACTTATCAATAAATAACTATAAATTTAAATTAAGAACATCAAATTCGATAATTTAATTTATAAATGCTAAATTTTTGATGTCATTATATTGAACACATCTTATAAAATTAAATTACATTTTTATAAATAAACTATATTTCATTTTTGTTATTTTACAATGTTAATAGTATTCTTTATTATAATTTATTAGACATATTTAATAAAAACAAATTAATTACACCACCATTTTACTTTCAAATTTCTTATAAAAATTGATAGGACATATTACATTCAAAAGCAAATTATCTATATTATACAAATTTTAAATTTTAAATCTGATACAAATCCCATGATCAGCGGTAGTATTTCATGCATTTTAAAATCCTAATATTGGTACTCCACTATTGTATTTAATAATAAAAACATAATATATTAAATTATTTTATTAAATATCTTATGACTGATTTCTGTTTATAGAACACCTCCTAATGAGGATAAGATTAAGAAGAAAAAGAAAAAAGTTATTATGGTTTGTAATTAATCAATTTTGTTAAATTAAAAGATATAATAAAGATATTTAATTTTTAGATTATTGGAGTTCCAAGAGAGATATTTTAGTAGACTTTAAGGAAAAAGAGAGTACCGAGGAA
>JABCUB010000281.1:0-10396 GCA_013282895.1 Eriosoma lanigerum | reverse complement strand
AAGAATAGCATGTTGTTTTTAATACTTGACTTTGTGTTCTTATAATTATTAAATAATAAACTATTTATTTAACGTTCAATTGTTTGTACTATAAATTACTTATTTATTGAAAATTAATTGAAAATATTAAATTATTTTGTGGAAGTTTAAAATTATACAAAAAATGAAAATAAAATGACTGCAAATAAATATTACAAATTAGCGACATGCGATTTCGTTTTTACATTCTGTTTCGGGTAACACTACTCAGAGAGTACTCCAGTTATCATATCCAATGCCTACATCATGCATAAGTATCTATTTATTTAACGTTCAATTGATTGTACCATGAATTATTAGATTCTGAGCGAGGAATATATTGTTTCTAAAAAGATGTTTTTTTTTTGAGAAATTCGAAAATTGACAACAAAAATGAATCAACTAGAGATAATTTACTACCAAAAGCACTCTATTTGTGATAATTGGACAGTTATTTCTACTCAAAAAAGTGTCTTCATACATCATTATAAAACCAATACATTTATCGTGTATCTCAATAGAATATCTAATTAGCCTTTAAGATTTTTTTTTTTTTTTTTTTTCAAACCGTAGATTGGTTGAACGATGAAATATTCTTCCATTCCTCTCTATTCATTGCGACTCTCTTTAGTTCTATATATGACTCTCTTCTTATATCCAACATGATTTGTTTCATATATGCCTGTCTAGGTCTTCGTCTTCCTGGTTTTCCCTCGATTTTTCCTTCAATTATAGTCGTTATCCATGAATTGTTCCTTATGAGATGTCCTATCCACTTCTTTCTTCTCTCCACGATTGTCGTCCATATTGCTCTTTTTTCATTTATTCTTTTATACACTTCTTCATTAGTCACTCGATCTGTCCAAGGAATTTTTGGGACCCTTCTCCAGCACCATGTTTCAAAAGCCTCTATTTTTCTTCGGTCAGCTTTTAATACTATCCACGATTCAGCTCCATATAACGCCACATTCCATACAAGTGTTTTTACTAATGTTTTCCTTATGTTTATATTTATAGCATTTGTGGTTAGGAGTTTCTTCTTTTTGAAAAAAGCTTGTTTAGCTTGTGCTATCCTACATCTTATATCTGTAGCACTTTTCCCGTCACTAGTGACTCTGCTTCCGAGATATGTATAACTATTTACGTTTTCCAACTTAATGCCATCCATGATTATGTTTGTATCAACTTGTTGTCTACTACCAACTTGTATCTTTGTCTTCGTCTTATTAATATTCATACTGTATTCTTGTTTTAGTGTGTTATTCATTTTTTGGAGCATTCTTTCTAGATTTTTTTTACTGTCTGCTATCATGGCAATATCATCTGCAAATCGGAGCATCTGAACTAGCATCCCACCAATCTTGATCCCTCCTACATCCTCCTCTCTCAGATCTTTTAGCGCTTCTTCAATATATAAGTTAAATAAAGCAGGTGATAAATTACACCCTTGTCTTACTCCTTTTTGAACTTTCGCTTCTTCGTATGTGTCGTATTCGCCTTTTATCACAGCTTTTTCATTTATATATAATTTATGTATTAATCTTTTGTCTTTAAAGTCAATACCTATCTTATCCATAATATGAAAATTTTTTTTCCATCTAACATTATCAAATGCCTTTTCCAAATCTACGAAGGCTATATATATGGGTTTATTTATTCTGAACATTTTCTCTATAATTAATCTAAGACATAGGATTGCTTCTCTTGTTCCTCTATTTTTTCTAAATCCAAATTGATCTTCTGTTAAAATATCCTCTATTTTCTTTTCTATCTTTTTATGTACTATTTTTGTTAAAATTTTTTACGCATGGGATATTAAGCTTAATGTTCTATACTCTTCGCATTTTTCAGCTTTTTGTTTTTTTGGTATAGGTATCATTACGCATTTTTCGAAGTCTTCAGGCAATTCTCCTATTTTATAGGTATTTATTATTATATTACACAGCGCTTCTTTTCCCTTTCCTTCTAAGGCTATCAGAAGTTCACCATTCAGATTATCGATTCCAGGGGCTTTATTACGTTTTAATTCCTTTATTGCTAATTCGATTTCTTCTATCATGATGGTAGGTCCTATAGAGTCATAATTTCCATTTTCCACTTCTGGTGGTCTGTGCCTTTTGTCCGTATTTCCTATTTTGTATAACTCTTCTATGTATTTTTCCATACTAGAATTTTTTCTCTATCATCCAGAACAATATTTCCATCTCTACCTCTAAGTACTTTCGCTCCTCTTTTGTATGTCCCAAAGAACTGTTTTATAATTTTATATGCTTTATCACTTAAGCCTCTAACTAGACAATTTTCTATTTCTGAGCACTTATTTTCTAACCATTTCTCTTTTGCTCTCTTAGCTTCTCTGTTCACCATATTTCTGTATTTTTTATACTCCCTCCTATCCTCTTCTGTTTTTCTATTTTTATACTTTCTCCTTGTCTCTATGAGCTCTATTAGTCTAGTGCTAATCCACGGCTTTAGTGAAATGTTCTTCGTTTTTCCTAATATCTTATCAGCCGTGTTTGTGATTGTTTCTTTAAAACTTTTCCATGTATTCTCATAATTGTCCAGTTTTTCTGTTGGTTCTGTTGGTTTTATTCGTATTATTCTATTTACCTCCTCGAAAAATTGCTTTCTTGTTCCTTCCTGCTTAAGTATTTCTACACACCATTTTTTCTTTGTCTCTTGATTTCTTATAGACTTTTTAAGACATAATCTTATTTCCATGATTACTAGATTATGATCTGAGTTTATATCTGCCCCTGGGTAACTATTATTTTGCTTTACCTGATTTCTAAATCTTTTTTTTACTAGTATGTAATCCAACTGATATCTGTTACCTCCTCCTGGCATGGTCCAAGTTTATCTTCTCCGTTTTGGTTGTGAGAATAACGTGTTGGTGATTATCATATCCCTTTCCTTACAGAATTCTATAAGTCTATCACCCCTTTGATTTCTTGTTCCAAGTCCAAACTTTCCTCTTGCTCCTGGTTCTGTTCTCTCGCCCACAACGGCATTCTAATCACCCAAAATGATTAAATTGTCTTTTTCTTTTGCCATTTCTATTACTTCTGAAATTTGCTCATACAATTTCTCGATTTCTTCGTCTTTGTGACCAGATGTTGGCATGTAAATCTGTATTATAAATGTATCCGTTTGTTTAGTTTCTATTTTGATACCTATGATTCTCTCGTTAAAGTAGATAATACTCTTGATCTTGTGACCAAAGTCTTTATTTACTATTATCCCCACTCCTGCAATTTTGTTCTCGTCGCCATTAAATATTATTCTATAGTCTCCAGACTAGAAATCCCCTAGTCCTGTCCAGTAGTTTCCTCTTGCTTTCTGCATCGCAGTTGGTGAGCCATTACTTGAACTATCTTCAAGCTGCCTCCACCCTACCCTTCCATTGCCTTTAGTTTTGCTACAAAACTCGCCATATGGTCGGTAGTAGCGGTTGCTGCTTCCCTCCGTTACCTCCTTTTAATCGCCTCTTACGATAAGCAGGAATTACTGTGGTCCTATTCTAACCCAAGGCACACAGGGGATATCCTTTAAGATACATAAATTATTATTTTATATTATACAGTGTAAAGTTAATTATTTGTATTTTATTATATTAATTTGTGAAGTAACAATTAATTATTAATTTATAGAAGTTTGTATTAGTTAGAAAATAGTTAAAATAACAATTCCTACCTGTATAGGCATTAGATATTTGTTCTAGATATTAATTAACATTTATGAATTAAATTAAATTTTTAATTGATTTAGTTATTCATTATGAGATAGGTTAGTATAAACAAAATGTAGGTATATTGATAGTAAAAGAAAAAAACAAGATAAGGTATACATCGATTAGGTTATGTTAAGTAGAGACTAAAATGGCCTTTTAGGATCCAACATAGTTATTCGCATGACCACCATATCCATAATACACAAACTACATACAATTTTGCGAATACATAAGTATCAAAATATGATATTTTATTATAATATCATTAATTAATAATTTTTTTTGATTATTTTTTTTTTTTTTAAAAAACAGTTATTTTTTGTATTGTGTTTACTTTATAATGTAACATATTTGACATAGAGAAATACAAGAACGTATTTTGTAAGATGCAATATAAATAATAATCAGGGCCGGGCCGAGGGCCTGGCAAAGTGGGCGCCTGCCAGGGGCGCAAAATATCTAGTCAGAATTGGGGCGCAAAATTTGATGAAGTCATTAAATTAGATTTTAAAAATCAAAACCAAAATATTATAATAATTTAAAAACTATTATTGGATGGAAATACGACGATACCGAAATGATACTATAAAGTGTGAAATACCTTGTATTAAACAAGTATAATGTACAATAATATCCATATTAATTATACACGTGGCCCGTAGGTATAATTGATAATTGTGAGGAAAATGTGATATAAATTATTTCGCTTTAACTCATAGTCGTCGGGTAATAAACAAATTTAAAAATACAATTTGCGGGCGACAATAATACCGGATAATCACTCGCCGCGGCTCGCCGACTTTCCTATAGTAATGGAGTGTCTAAAAATAGTCTTATCTTTCCATCGAATTTAATAGTCGATATAGCTATATATATATATATATATATACTTTATATAATATACATTGTGATACGAGTATACGACTATACGAGTCACGTCAGCTTTGATTTGTTCAGTTCGGTTGTTCCATTTCGAACAATATTCATTTTATTTTGACCTGCTGATCTATTACGTTGTCACTTGTTTGGCGAAATAAAGAATTACGTGAGTGAAAACTATTTATTTAACATTGTAGTATTCTTGATATAAACATTATGGTATGATCGCAAAAGTCCAGATTTAAAAAGTTCGTACATCATTTGCTTACCCTTAATAATATCATACTGTCATTAAATTATTATTACTGAGCGATATATATTACGTGCCTACCGAAGCATATGTTGTCAAAAAGTTACGATAATACCTTTTTTATTCATAGTTCATACCTTGTTGTTCATATCACGGTTATAGTCAGTGGCGTAGCCAGGGGGGGTGTTAAACCCCCCCTCGGCTGAATTTATATCAAAAATATTATGTTTATAATATAGGAATACAATCATTTGGTCGTGGTAAAATGCATTCACACACTACCACGGTTTAAAATGAACTTTATCTTCAATAGTTCACACAGTGTCGTATTATTGTTCTGTGGTATTATTGCACTCGTGCAGATAATATTTACACCACACCAAGGTGGATATAGACTAAATTATATAGATAAATTATATAGATATAGATTAAATTATCGTAAATTATGGCACCCACAAAAAAACCTTCTGGAGCTTGGTTTGAGAAAAAAAGACAAGAGAGGATGAAAAACAATATAAAATCATCGTTAATATTAAGTAATTGGATAAATAAAAAAGAAGTTGAAATAATTAAGGATAATACTGAACAAAAAAAAAACGATATACCGAAGACATTGATTCATAGTTGTGAAAACGACAACAATTTAAATGAGAATTTGACAAGTATTGAAGTTGAAATTAGGAATAAAATTGAAATTGAAAGTAAAATTGAAAATTCAAGTAATTTAATGGAATATAATACACTAAATAACGATTACCATAAACCTATTATTGGCCAAGACACAGAATATAATGAATTGTATAGTAATTATAATGATCCTGGTTGTTGGCCGACCATAACGTCTAGATTTCGAGATTTAATGGTTGAAGAGGACCTTATCTTATGGACCAGAATTATTATTTTCCAGTTAATCATGATGATGGCAGACATTTTGACGATAAATGGTTTTATAAGTTTCTGAATAACGGAGAAAAAGTTCGAAGACAGTGGCTATTATACAGTACATCAAAAAATTCAATTTTTTGTTTCGCATGCCTCCTTTTTTCAAATAATGATATCCGAAAATCCTCATTTTCTGATAATGGATTTCAAGATTGGAAACATTTAAATCCTTCTGTTGCTGAACATGAGAATAGTAAGAACCATAAACAAAATATTTTAGAATGGAAGGAGTTAGAAAAAAGATTACGGGACAGTAAAACAATAGATCATGAACTTCAAAATTCTATTAAAAATGAAAAAGAAAAATGGTTTTGTATTCTTAAAGTTATTGTCGAAGGAATTATTCTGTGCTAAAAACAATCTGGCTTTAAGAGGTTCGTCGGATAAGATTGGAGATCCAAATTGTGGTATTTTTTTAAGCCTAATGGAAGTAATAAGTCATTACAATCCTATATTATTAGCTCATGTAAAACATATTACAGAAAGTAATAAACCGACTATCAGTTATTTTTCTCATAAAATTCAAAATGAAATAATTTGTATTATGGGTCAGAAAGTAAGACAAACTATATTTGAACAAATACAAAAATCAAAATACTTCTCAATTCTTTTTGATTGTACTCCTGATAAATCTCATCAGGAACAAATGTCACAAATTATCAGGTATGTCCACATTTCTAATGGAGAAATCACGATTAAAGAATCATTTATTGATTTTCTAAGTACCAACGAAAAATCAGGATTAGGGCTTTCTAATGAAATATTAAATACTATAAAAAATAATGGAATTAATATACTAGACTGTAGAGGACAGTGTTACGACAATGGCGCGAATATGGCAGGGATTAATAATGGTGTACAATCACATATTTTACGTATAAATGAATTAGCTACATTTTTACCTTGTACTGCACATAGCCTAAACCTAGTAGGTGTCCATGCTGCAGAAGTTTCACCCATGATGATAACATTTTTTGGCTTAATTCAGAATATATACTCATTTTTTTCGGGTTCAACAAGTAGATGGGAACTCTTAATGAAAACTATGAAAATCACTTTAAAATCTCATTGTGACACACGTTGGAGTACAAAAAAACAAGCAGTTAGTGCTCTAAAATTAAATTTTAAACCCGTTTTTGATATACTGAACCATATGGCAACTAACACGGTAGATTTTAATAAAAATACAATAACATCTGCTCAACAAATTCTAAAACAAATAAATTTCAAGTTTTTATTCCTCCTTCATTTTTGGGATTCTATTCTAGAACAAATTGATAAAGTAAATTTAATATTACAGAATCAAAATCAAACTATTGATGTGGCAACCAAAAGTTTAGAAGGTTTAATTGAATGCATTCAAAATATAAGAGAAAATGGTTTTGAAAATACATTGAATGAAGTTAAAAAAATTGCACTTTTAATTAATATAGCCACTGATTTTCCAACTACAAGAAAAATAAAACGCAAAATATATGAGTCAAATAATATAAAAACTAGTATAACGAGGGAAAGTATTGAAACTATTGTAAAACTACAATGCTATCAATCTCTAGATTCTATTATTACGAGTCTAAAATGGAGATTTGAAAAAATGTATAATGTATCTTCAAAATTTGCATTTTTGTCCGGTCAAAATTTATCGAGTATGGAAATAGATGATATTAGAAAATGGTCGGATGATCTAGCGTTGTTATACAGTGTTGATTTGAATGGTAGTGAATTATACGCTGAAGTTCAAAGTTTCAAATTTCAAGCTTCAAAATTATTAGCATCATTTAAAACTGCAACATCTTTTGAATTTTTAAAATGCATACATCAAAATTCTCTACAAGATGTATACCCAAATTTAGAAGTGGCATTAAGAATTTTTTTAACAATGCCTGTTACTACAGCTACTTGCGAGAGAAGTTTTAGTAAATTAAAGATCATAAAAAATTATCTTCGTTCCACCATGGTTCAAGAACGTCTAACAAATTTAGCAATACTTTCAATCGAACACGAAATTGCATCTAAAATGGACTACACTTTAATAATTGAAGAATTTGCTTCCAAAAAAGCCAGAAAAGTTAAATTTTAATAATTATGTTTTTTTATGTAAAATGTAAATATAAGAGACAAAAGATATGCTCTTAGTATTCAAAGGAATAATATATTATTTGAAAATTAATAAAATATGATTACATTGTATTAATAATTTTATAGTGGGGGGGGGCGCAAAATTTTCATTTTGCCAGAAGTGCCACTATTGATCGGCCCGGCCCTGATAATAATAATTAAGATTTGTTGTCTTAAGCAAACAAAGATATATTTTAATATTTAATGGAACACAACTTACAAGTATGAAGTATGAAGTTAGTTGTATTAATTATTAATGTACTTATTATAATGTTCACATATTAGTATGTACGCAAACCAGTAGTGCTGAATTTACTATAAATGATCTGGACAATGTAATAAAATGCAGAAGTTTTAAGAATTTATAAATTATACACGCAGTGTCAATATCATTTAAGAAGTCCATCGTTTGTCTTTACACAAATAGCTAGTGAATTGAATATCGATACGGCAAACAAATCCGAAGTCGAATAGTATGATCAGTCCTATATAAACAGAAAATGTTCTCTAGATCTAACTTGTAAGGTGACACCATGTGTATTTTTGTCGGCCATTGATGACTGTACAAAATATTGTAATCCGTATATATTAAATTACCAAATACTGAAATTATGGTACCAAGAAAATTTATTTTTCGTATCATTATAAATTTAATAAATATAAAAATGCTATTGTATACATATATTTACTTACTTAGTACAGAATAATAAAAAAAATTAAAAATCTTGTATGGTTCTAATCCATCTGTAACAAATTTATATTTGATTACTGCCTAGATGATGATGTATGTAGATGATAGATCATTAATTAGCTGATCCCACAATGGTGATATTAACATACAATAATTTTACAATTTTCTCTAACATTAAATTTTTATAAACTTTCGGTCGATTTATAAAGTTCAGTCATCCATTCATACAAGGGTAATTTCAAAATCAACCTCCGATGTGTTACAATTCATATACTTTTATTTACTTGCACTTTGGTGACTTGTTCCTGCATGTCACAACCAGTACATTATTCTCTAATAATATGCCAAGTTTCGATCGTTTTAGTTTAGTGTTTTTCAAAAAATTAATATATTTGCTCTATTAAAAAATATTTTTCACTCCAGAGATTGATTTGAAATATCTCTCTCATTAAGCAGATAAAAATATGGATACCAACATTTTAATTGAAAATATTGTATTGTCCATTTACCATGTATTCTTAATGAGAATAATTTTTCTAAAAAACAATAAGTTGATAAAATTATAAGAATTTTTTACACTATTTTTGATATTATTTACTGTTTATGAAAAGAATAATATATATTTATCTATTTTTTATAATTGGTGATATTAAAACGCAATAAATATTATGCGTCATTTTTAAATATATTATATCATAATGATAGTCTTCATGCTTAGTTTAATACAAGGTCACCTTTTAGTATATATAGAGGAGAAATGAAAATTGATGCGAACCAAGTTCTATACCGATTAGGCCACGCTAGTAATTGAAAATTTCATTTACGATGCATTTTTTAGGAATGAACTAAGTTTTTTTAATTATAATTTTATTAAACATATAATATTATTCATTGTTCACTGCTAAACAAACCACAAGGATACAAAATACAAACAACAAAATGATACAATTATACAATATTATTATATGTTCATATTATTGTAGATTATAAAGGTTGCTTTAGCATGTTCTTTTATAAACACTATAAAATACAAGAAAAATAGTTGAGCCGTTGATCACCCTCTTCCACCCAAAAAGCTTCCCTGGTATAAATCATACATGCCAATAATTTCTATAGATTATTATTCGTGTATGTCTAATTTTCAATATTTGATCGAATACTACTGTGTTATAAATATAAGTTTTTATTAAAATACAGTTTAAAATGAAACAATATTTATACGTACGAAGACAGGCTTACATAAAACAAAACGTAATATAGTATTAATATTAATTAAAATAAACCTACAAAGTATTTTAAAAAATAAATAAATATACATAACTCTTATTTCTCAAATGTATTTTAGTCATTCAAACTAATATATAAATTTAATAGGTTCATCAAATAGATTATATAAACCATATATAATCTTTGGACTTATGATTTATAACGATGTATAATCTTCTAGAATGCCACTATCATTCCGGGATTTATACTCTTATTGATTTATACTCTAAATTTTCATCGGTAGTCATACTATCGAATTTTTACATCAAATAAACCAAGAAAATATCAGTCAAAGTCTATTTAATTGAATAATGTATTGAGAGTCTTAGTTAAACATTATACCTAAAAATAAAATAAGGTGATATATAGTCATAAAATCAGTACAATAAGCATCTTGAACTTGTTCCTTTCGGGTCCGTTTATAAGCCCTAATGTTTATTTTATATTTGAAAAACCTTCGATAATATATCAAAGCCCTAAATTCAGAGAAACGTAAAGCATG
>JABCUB010000280.1:0-10400 GCA_013282895.1 Eriosoma lanigerum | reverse complement strand
TAGGTCATATTATAATATAAATATGATACAAGTTGTAAAAATTGTTCCAAAAAAAGTATACTAAACTAAATATAAAACATTAACAGTTTTAGATCCTCTTTTTCCCATTTTAACAAAATGTTATTCTCAGAGCCGTACCTAGGCGTTGGTAAGAGGGCTTTCACCAAGGGTACAATATTACAAAAGGATCAAATTTAATGATATTTAGATATACAAATACAATTTTTTATTACTATATTAACGTACGTAGAAAGTTTAAGACATGAAAGCATGGTTTTAATAATATTATAACACATAGCCATAAAATTAATGAGTTTTAATTTTAACTTATAAACTGTTATACATGTTTGCTAGGGGCGGTGTTACCTCTTGCTACGGCCTTGGTTATGTTGCTTAACATATGATGTTTTGGTTAACCAAATGATTGTTTTTTTCGTGTAATTGTGCCTTTCTCTAGAGTCATGTGATGGAGTCGAACCTGTATCCTCGTGCGCCGAAATATGGGTGTCAAACCCTTAAACTAAACTAAATACTTATTTTGTTCTTTTAAATTTACTTAAACTTAAAGTTATATGTAATATAACAATAAATACTAGCACTATAATTATTCTACGAATATAAAATTATCATAATCAAGAAATTACTCATTGGAATTTTTAATTTGATACATCAAGAAATTCAAAATTTTTAGCTAAATAATAATTCGTAAAAAAAATCAAACATTTGGTGTAATATGAGATGTATATTTTTATTAACAAGTTAAAAACGTATTTAACATGATAACAAGGAGGAGATAAATATAATCGATTTTGAGAGTGAACCGGAAAAATACAAAAACCTTGAAACGTTTGTTATGTGAAATGCATAAAAAAGTCAATGGCCGATGAATATCATGGTCAATGATCTTTATGAATGATTAAGCATATTAAATATATGTAAAGATTGTAAAATGTATGTTAATTTTTAAAATGATTTTATAATACATTCAATGTCAATTTAACAATTAATATACAACCTATATATAGATTGAAAAATAAGTTTAAGTTTGTTTTATTTTCATCAATTTTGTTATCATTATTTTCACTTGATATAAAATTTGTGTTTTATGTTGAATATTATAAACTATTTAACAATTTGCTCTTTGAGATTCTATGTGTCAAATAGATTTCTTCGTATATTCATCTCTTTCAAAATATTTATAATATTGTATTACCATTAGTAAATGCATACAACATACATTTAATGTTATTGTATAAATTTAATTATTTAATAAAATATAAAACATTTAAATTTTATAACACCTAGTGGTAAAAACTTATATTCAACATTAAACTGAAAATTAATAATACTAAAGTCTAATTATTACTTATAAGTGTGAGTAGTCTGAGTAGGTATATCACTTTTTGTTAGAATTATATTATACGATGACTTTGACATTTAATACACAACTACTCGTGTTTCATAGAATTATAACCAAGAATAATTTTAGAATATATCTACCTGCATTATATAGTTGTATTATTTATATAATTAAATGTCATTCTGTGTATTAAGTTTATATTTTTAAAGTCGTTATGATATTTTGTTACGCAAAAGCCGATGTATAGGGATTTATCTGAACTCGAAATTAGCAACGACGTGTTTGGAAAATAATATTATAAGATATGTATAACGAGTGTTATAGATGTTATCGGGGGAAAAAAACATTATTATGGCCCCATATAATATAAATGTAAAATACAATATACGTGGAGTATAAAAAAATAACTGTTCTCGATTTTGGATTATAAAAATATCGTCATAAACGTGTATTTTGATCGTACTAAATATGAATAATGGAACGAGTACGATAAATTATTATTATCGTCGAAATCAATAGTATATTTAAATATTCTTGAATATTGTATTTGGAAAAGGGAAACTTGTCGCATCTCACATTTAAATACTATTTCAGACATAAGCAATATTACATTGTATTTTGTATTAGAAAGTCGCGTTACGTGAAAAATAATTTAAAACACAATGTAGATACTGGAATACATAGACATTTATATACACTATTATTTAGTGTAAAATTATAAAAAATGGGAAGGCCGATTGTGGACGTTCCTCTTTCGTCCCTTCGGTGCTCGGAGAAATGAATGATTTATTATAATTATTAAGATTTGAATGCTATGATATTGCATTAGAAAATACGATTCTGAGCGTATCTAAATATATTGCAACATATTATACAGATAACCCATTTCAAAATTTACCACGAATATAAATTACATATGTAAATATGCAAAATAAATTGCAAATCACTACAATCAATATTCAAGGAATTATCATTCCTTTCCATGGAAAAACTTATGGGAAATTCAAAAATTGAGCTAATTAAAGTACTAGCTAGATTAAATTTGCTATAAAAAGATACCCTATTTGTGGTAATCTGACTATTATTTCTACCCGAAAAAATATTTTTATTCATTAGAAAAAAACCTATAAAAATTGCCGGTTTTTCGCTATTCAAGAAAAAAATTTAGGGAATTTCGAAAAATGAAATAAATAAAGTACCAAGAAGACACGATTTGCTACCGAAAGCATACCCCACTGTGCTAATCGGATCATTATTTTTACTCGAAAAATGATTTTTATACTTCAGAAAAAAGCCAATAAAAATTGCAGATTTTCCGCTATTCAAGGAATAAATTTTGGGAAATTCAAAAAACCAGCTAAATAAAGTACCAACTAGATGAAATTTGGTATAGAAAGGGTACCCAACTTATGGTAATTGAGACATTATTTCTACCTGAAAAATGGTTTTCATACAGGTTAGGTAAGGTAAAAATTGCCGATTTTCCGCTTTTTAGGGAATAACTTTTGGGAAATCCGAAAACTGAGCTTTATAAAATACTAAGTAGACAACATTTTCAAGCGAAGCATATGCTTAACGTGATAATCAGATCATTATTTCTAACCAAAAAAATGTTTTCATACATAAAAAAAAAAAGAAAAAAAGAAACGTCTTTGTAGAAACAATACATTTCTCGCTCCGCTCATAATCTAAAATTAGATAATTCGCGAGATTTGACTACAACTGAAGTTAAATGAAGAAATTAATTCCTAAGTTAACTTAGTTCTCGATAAATATGATAAATAATAAGTATAAAAATCACTCCTTAATATATCTGAATAATAATTATATAGTTTTAAAAACAAAAGCAGTGTCCCCCAAAAATTAATCCTTAAGTACTTGGTTTAGAGTCCCAAGAACTTGGTATTAACTACAAACTACTTACAAACAATTTATATAAAAATCAAAAAGTGTTTAAAAGTATTTGTATTTAACATGTAAATACAGCATTAAAATTATTATTATAAAATATAACGTGATTTTCATTATTTTTGATATAAATATACAAATGTATTATATGTAATTTAAATTATTAATTACTATGAGTAATAATTAATTACAATACAGCGACTCAAATTATAGCAAATTATAGTTAGGTAATATTCATTTTTTAATAATTTATAATCTAATTAGGAAAAGGAATTAATAACAAAATAAGGATAGATGTACTTTATTTAAAATATTGTAGATAAATACACAAATAATTTAATAATATTAATAATAAATATAGTATATATATAGGTCCATAAAAGACAACTACATATAATAGCATACAATTGCATATAATGTAACAGTGACAATAACTACATATATACACATTTATAAAAATATTATAATTATTTTAGTCAAAATTATATCGAATATTAAAAATCAAAATTTGTTTTTAATTGAAATATATATATATATAAAAAAATATTGGCTGATCGTAAAGAAACATCATTGTTTATTTTGTTTAAAGTATTGAAAATTTGCTAAGGTTGCTAGTGGTTTTTAATGCTTGGTGATTTAACTATTTAATACATTTTAAATTCAAAATTATTTTATAATAATAAAATATTAACACAGCTATTAACACAAATTTTTTAACTTTAATATACACAAAACAGATAGATAAACAGATATGCAACCAAATGGTAATTGGATAACCACGGGATAATGGCCATAAGATATTTTGTAGTTGTAAACAACGTGAGTACGGAGTAGACGATAACAACGACGATTTGACGAGAATGTGGAATGATATAGCGGCTGCACACAGATTGAAAGATAGTCAAGCAGTTTGCATGGACAGCAGTAGTAGTAATGAGATCTCAAAATCGAGGCACTCCGAGGAACGATCGCACCATATGACTGAATTTGCAGAGTACGGGCGACCTATCGATATAGGTAAATTAATATTATATTATTTATATAATATACGAGTATTAATACGTTCATAAACTTATTCCGGACCCGATACAGGTCTACAGAACACATGCAACTGTGACCAGTTACAGGAACCCAGGAACAGCGGTAATAAAGTTAAATCGATTAAGAAAAAATTGAAATGGTTAGACGAATAAGAATCACGTACAGAAATGAAGTACAATGAAAAAAAGAAAAAACTGACGAGGAGCATAACACGAATGACGCTGGAGGCACAATTAGAGCCCGTTATGTCAGACGTGGAACGACTCTCCAATCGCTCCCAGACAACGATCCAAATACACCGTCCATCGTTGGTAAGTCATTTGATGGATGAGTTGCCTTACGGATACGATGATCAACCGCCGTTCGAAGTCTACCGACTACCGGAAAGAGTTTCGCCGACGTGCCATCAACATCAGAATTAGCAGCGGCAACAGCGACAACGAAATGCAGAATGTCTCAACGATTCGCGCACGAACCGTCGTCGGACCAGAAAACGACAACGGCCGGATTGATGTGCTTAATACGTTGGCTTGAGTGGCTCCGCTTTTCGTATTTTGCCATCCCATGTGCGAAATAACAGATATGTAGGTAAAATTCTCATCATCGATTATTATATACAATTACATATCATTTACCGTAATTGTTTTATTTATCCAAGAGATGCTTTCGAAATTTGATTCCAGGATAAGGATAGTTGAATGTAACAGTAAAAGATAGAATTATCTTGACTTTCTGATACTTGCGAGATTTTCGTTAATTTTTATCTGAAAGACACTAACCTACAACAAAATGAGGCAGAGCAATTATTATTAATTCGTAATGCTCGTGATTGTAACTGGTTTCTTGTGCTATCACGTTGAGTTCATTGAAAATCTAACATTCGGTCGAAGTTTCATTGAATATGGTTATATATTTATGTATATATATATATATGGTCCCTACTTGACCTCATGTTAGATTTCTGATGGCATAAACGCGATATCACGCTTAAAATATAACCAGGAGCATTATACAGCGATAAAAATTTTTCGGCTACTTATTAATGTTGATTGGTTAATTGGTTAACTTTTTTGGATACAGTGTACGATAATCTTTTAAATAATTTAATATTGCGATCATAGGATCTCTTCACCATTACATTCTACTATCTCTATCCATAAATTGAGTTTCTCAATTTCAATTCAAAATTCAGAAAAAAGTAACTCTGGGAAAAATGAAACAATATTTATACGGTAAATGATAGTTTATGATGAGAGTAAGTTACATTAAGACATATATGTTATTGCGCACATTTGATGGTAAAAATTCAGAAAAATTATCAAACTGATTTCTGTACAAAATGGACGATGTTAAAATACCGAAACATAAGCAATAACCTACACATATACTATCTTTATTCCTTTTTAAAAATATACGTCACATAATAAAATTAAGGAAACTATTTTTTTGATTTTAGGACTTAAGTAACATTAAATGCAAGATTTAGATTTAAATAAAGATCTTAATAAAGATTTAAAGGAAACCTATTGTAGTATCAGTACGCTAGACTAAATATATATATATATATATATATCAAATAATTTTCAGGTGGGACCGAACTTCTAAAGACACGGATAACAAATATAGTGGACTTCATATAAGTTATAGACATAAGTAATATAAAATGCAAGATTTAAAGCCATTTTAACGATTATATTATTTGTAATATAATTTTGTTGTGATGACTTTGTAATTTAGTCAATATGTCGGCTTTAAGGAAACTTATCATTATATTGAATATTGATAATATGAATTTTACATTCTATAATATAATATTATATGTTAAATTAAAACAAAGTATTTATAATGCACTGATACAATTTATAGGATTTCTGCACAGTATAGCGTGTTAATTTATACAAAGAAGAAAAAAAATGTTATTAAATGTTCAAAGAATATAAATACTACCTCCATGTAATAAATAAATGTATATTCGCCATGTGTTTATTCGAGTACCTCTACGCGCTATACTTTTTTTTATAAAATCAATGTTCAAAACGCAATAAAGTGATGCACTTGTGCACACGGATAATGATTATTTGCTTTTAGATAGAATTTATACGATACTATTAAAATTAGTATATATGTATAGGGTTGTGGTTGTTTTTTTTATGGCATTATTTTTTCTCTGGATTATTGTATGCCCAAGAATTTTATTTTATGGATTTGTTAGAATTTTCAAATTTCAGAGTTGTAAAAAATAATAATTTTACGAACTTAGTAATGTAGAAAGTAATACGGTCTTTGGGAGAACATAATATTTTTTTTATGAAGACGATTTCGGATAGAGATAGTTTCTTTTAGTATATTTACTAATAATAAGTTTTAAACAAAAATAGCGTAACATAATTAATTCATGTACAATTGTTTAAATATAATAAAACTGATTTCTGCCTTCTGCGTATGTCTATAATTATTAATTATAGTATGTACATATAAACTTTATATTGATTTAACACGTTATTATGTTTCATCATACTACTTATTACTTATTACTTATTAAATTATATTTTATTTTAATGAAGTATATGTACTATAGATTTTATAAAAGAGTGTGTCAGGCATTAGTTTTTAAACAAAAATAGTTAAATAAAACGATGGAAAAAAGAAAAAGAACACAAAGCGTAATCAAATCTCGGACAAATGCCTCCCATAAATATGTTTATGGTGAAAACATTTCATGTAACATCACGAACGATATAAAATATAATATATTTTTCATAGGTACAACAAAAATAAATTATATTCACCAGACACGCTGAACCCATTTTTTACTTTAATTATATGCATAAATATGAATTTTTATTTTTGTTTTTGCTAAATTTAAGTTTACTTAATTTATATATACATTTTTAAAGAGGTTTTTATAACTATTTTATGTCACTTGAATTATATTTAGTGTTGATACAACATTTTTGCATCCATTTTTCTACAAATTCACCAAATTTTTATGAATTTGTTGACATATCAATTTACAAATTGTTTAATATTATTTTATAAATTATTTAAAATTATATTTTAGGGACAAGAAAGTTACTAATATTTTTCAAATGTATGTAGGTCATATTATAATATAAATATGATACAAGTTGTAAAAATTGTTCCAAAAAAAGTATACTAAACTAAATATAAAACATTAACAGTTTTAGATCCTCTTTTTCCCATTTTAACAAAATGTTATTCTCAGAGCCGTACCTAGGCGTTGGTAAGAGGGCTTTCACCAAGGGTACAATATTACAAAAGGATCAAATTTAATGATATTTAGATATACAAATACAATTTTTTATTACTATATTAACGTACGTAGAAAGTTTAAGACATGAAAGCATGGTTTTAATAATATTATAACACATAGCCATAAAATTAATGAGTTTTAATTTTAACTTATAAACTGTTATACATGTTTGCTAGGGGCGGTGTTACCTCTTGCTACGGCCTTGGTTATGTTGCTTAACATATGATGTTTTGGTTAACCAAATGATTGTTTTTTTCGTGTAATTGTGCCTTTCTCTAGAGTCATGTGATGGAGTCGAACCTGTATCCTCGTGCGCCGAAATATGGGTGTCAAACCCTTAAACTAAACTAAATACTTATTTTGTTCTTTTAAATTTACTTAAACTTAAAGTTATATGTAATATAACAATAAATACTAGCACTATAATTATTCTACGAATATAAAATTATCATAATCAAGAAATTACTCATTGGAATTTTTAATTTGATACATCAAGAAATTCAAAATTTTTAGCTAAATAATAATTCGTAAAAAAAATCAAACATTTGGTGTAATATGAGATGTATATTTTTATTAACAAGTTAAAAACGTATTTAACATGATAACAAGGAGGAGATAAATATAATCGATTTTGAGAGTGAACCGGAAAAATACAAAAACCTTGAAACGTTTGTTATGTGAAATGCATAAAAAAGTCAATGGCCGATGAATATCATGGTCAATGATCTTTATGAATGATTAAGCATATTAAATATATGTAAAGATTGTAAAATGTATGTTAATTTTTAAAATGATTTTATAATACATTCAATGTCAATTTAACAATTAATATACAACCTATATATAGATTGAAAAATAAGTTTAAGTTTGTTTTATTTTCATCAATTTTGTTATCATTATTTTCACTTGATATAAAATTTGTGTTTTATGTTGAATATTATAAACTATTTAACAATTTGCTCTTTGAGATTCTATGTGTCAAATAGATTTCTTCGTATATTCATCTCTTTCAAAATATTTATAATATTGTATTACCATTAGTAAATGCATACAACATACATTTAATGTTATTGTATAAATTTAATTATTTAATAAAATATAAAACATTTAAATTTTATAACACCTAGTGGTAAAAACTTATATTCAACATTAAACTGAAAATTAATAATACTAAAGTCTAATTATTACTTATAAGTGTGAGTAGTCTGAGTAGGTATATCACTTTTTGTTAGAATTATATTATACGATGACTTTGACATTTAATACACAACTACTCGTGTTTCATAGAATTATAACCAAGAATAATTTTAGAATATATCTACCTGCATTATATAGTTGTATTATTTATATAATTAAATGTCATTCTGTGTATTAAGTTTATATTTTTAAAGTCGTTATGATATTTTGTTACGCAAAAGCCGATGTATAGGGATTTATCTGAACTCGAAATTAGCAACGACGTGTTTGGAAAATAATATTATAAGATATGTATAACGAGTGTTATAGATGTTATCGGGGGAAAAAAACATTATTATGGCCCCATATAATATAAATGTAAAATACAATATACGTGGAGTATAAAAAAATAACTGTTCTCGATTTTGGATTATAAAAATATCGTCATAAACGTGTATTTTGATCGTACTAAATATGAATAATGGAACGAGTACGATAAATTATTATTATCGTCGAAATCAATAGTATATTTAAATATTCTTGAATATTGTATTTGGAAAAGGGAAACTTGTCGCATCTCACATTTAAATACTATTTCAGACATAAGCAATATTACATTGTATTTTGTATTAGAAAGTCGCGTTACGTGAAAAATAATTTAAAACACAATGTAGATACTGGAATACATAGACATTTATATACACTATTATTTAGTGTAAAATTATAAAAAATGGGAAGGCCGATTGTGGACGTTCCTCTTTCGTCCCTTCGGTGCTCGGAGAAATGAATGATTTATTATAATTATTAAGATTTGAATGCTATGATATTGCATTAGAAAATACGATTCTGAGCGTATCTAAATATATTGCAACATATTATACAGATAACCCATTTCAAAATTTACCACGAATATAAATTACATATGTAAATATGCAAAATAAATTGCAAATCACTACAATCAATATTCAAGGAATTATCATTCCTTTCCATGGAAAAACTTATGGGAAATTCAAAAATTGAGCTAATTAAAGTACTAGCTAGATTAAATTTGCTATAAAAAGATACCCTATTTGTGGTAATCTGACTATTATTTCTACCCGAAAAAATATTTTTATTCATTAGAAAAAAACCTATAAAAATTGCCGGTTTTTCGCTATTCAAGAAAAAAATTTAGGGAATTTCGAAAAATGAAATAAATAAAGTACCAAGAAGACACGATTTGCTACCGAAAGCATACCCCACTGTGCTAATCGGATCATTATTTTTACTCGAAAAATGATTTTTATACTTCAGAAAAAAGCC
The DNA here is from genome assembly GCA_013282895.1 of Eriosoma lanigerum. Lineage (NCBI taxonomy): Eukaryota > Metazoa > Arthropoda > Insecta > Hemiptera > Aphididae > Eriosoma > Eriosoma lanigerum. The sequence continues at coordinate 339 of JABCUB010000280.1, read as the reverse complement.
AATAAAAATTGCAGATTTTCCGCTATTCAAGGAATAAATTTTGGGAAATTCAAAAAACCAGCTAAATAAAGTACCAACTAGATGAAATTTGGTATAGAAAGGGTACCCAACTTATGGTAATTGAGACATTATTTCTACCTGAAAAATGGTTTTCATACAGGTTAGGTAAGGTAAAAATTGCCGATTTTCCGCTTTTTAGGGAATAACTTTTGGGAAATCCGAAAACTGAGCTTTATAAAATACTAAGTAGACAACATTTTCAAGCGAAGCATATGCTTAACGTGATAATCAGATCATTATTTCTAACCAAAAAAATGTTTTCATACATAAAAAAAAAAA
>JABCUB010000028.1:0-53903 GCA_013282895.1 Eriosoma lanigerum | reverse complement strand
ATAATTTGTTTAATATTAATTATATTTTTCCAGTACTATTTTTTTTTTGTTAAGTAAAATTATGATTTTAAGCCAATAAGTATATTGAACATACTCTTAATAACATACCATGTTTGATTTTTAAAACATTTGATACTATAATATAATATTAAATAGATACAAAAATATATTAATTATATGTAATAAACATTTAGTAAAAGTTAAAAATATTTTATAATTAATTTTGAATATTCTTATAGATACCTGATTCAAATATTGACCAAGTTCCAGTGGTTATAATAGCTGGTAATAGAGCTGATTATCTTTACAGGTAAAACATTTTTTAACATTGTCCAGTCCAATTTAATATATTATACTTAAATGTTGAAATATTATTTTAATACATTTTTTACTAAAAATATTTGATTATCTATATTATTAGGACAATAAAATCTGTTTTGAATGCTCGAGGTGTCAAACGACATATGATTACTGTTCACATAGATGGTTTTTACGACGAACCTGTAGAAGTAGCTCGTTTGTTGGGTGTACGAGCTGTACAACATATGCCTGCTATAGGTGATTCAGTTAATGTTAATGGTGGTCATATAAGTAGTAAAAGCAGTAGTTTGACTCGACGACGACGAGTTACACAACATTACAAATCGGCATTAACTAATACATTTGGCACTCTGTTCCCACAAGCTGAATATGCTATTGTACTAGAAGATGATCTTGAGGTTTCTATTGACTTTTTTAGGTTAGTTTAAATATTTTATTGTTATTTATTACAAAAATATATTTTGGAATGATAACAAATAATAATCCATTATTATTAGATGGAAATATTATAAAAATAGACCTTAACATTACTATTAAATAATAAAAAAGTAAAAACAAAAGTTTAATGATTTTTAAAAATATGTAATATACCATCAAAAACATTATGATGTTTAGCTTCTTCAGTCAGACTTTACCACTATTAGCAGCAACTGATGACTCTACGGATGGTAACAGTGCTGGATCTGGATCACTTTATTGTGTGTCTGCTTGGAATGATCAAGGATACAAACACACAGCAAGTCGGCCAAATGTACTATATCGTGTTGACTGGATGCCTGGATTAGGATGGATGTTGAAGAAGTCGTTGTACAAGGATCAACTGGAGTCAGAATGGCCAACTGTGGAAAAGGTCACTTTTACTTTCATTACATTTTAAGTTATCTAAAAGGAATTTCCACATTATATTATAATTTTTATTATCTACTTAATAGAAAATACAATAATTTTAAAGTGGATAAAATAGATGGTAATTTTTTTTCTATTCAATCCGCATTTAAAGTTATCTGATGGACATAGTATAGTTTTATACTATATTATATTGTATAATTTTATTTTTACCAAAGAACAGCTATTAATGAAAATATAAAGATGATTAGAAATAGAGTTAAATAGTTAATTTATAAAATATCAAATTGAATGTTTTGTTTATTTCATTATTGTAGTTATTGTCAACTACATATATATATATATCAATTAATGATTATTGTTATGAATTTATAATAGCCTTGGGATTGGGACATGTGGATGCGGTCGAGCAGAGTACAGCGTGGCCGACAATGTGTGGTACCAGAGGTCAGCAGAACATATCATTTTGGTTCATCACGTGCAGTCAACGTTAACCCATACTTTCAACAAACATATTTTGGTAATCATGCATTTTACAATTATAACATTGCCAGAGAGGCAATATCTAATAGTGGTGGAACTGGTGGAGAATATGATGACGGAGGAGGACTAATTCACTTTCAAAATATTGACAAGTTAGTAAAATAAAAATAGTTGTTGGTTAATATATTTACTATTATTATAATACACATTACCAAAAGGCAAATTACTATACTCTGCGCAAAATAAGATCATGACCGGGCGGCGGACCGTTTAGCTTCTGTCACGTGCAGTTGGTTTTTCATTGGTTCCCCAAACATTTGTCTACATTTATACAGCGCTGTTTCAAATATGACCCGTATATACTGTGCTGTAGTGATGTGCCCGTTTAATAATGTTTTGAACACTGTACGCGCTATTATTATTTTGTTTCATATGCTCTCTTTATATTTAATTGTGCTCTTTATTATTTTTTTTTTTACATATATACGTGCTCATTATTTACTCCGTTAAATATGTCTGATCATAATATCTCTGATGAGGAGGCTGCAACATTTATTTCCTCACGGAAGAAGAATCCTCATGGTAAAGTAAGTAGAAACAATTATTTAAATTTATTCCAAAATATTTTCATTTTTATTTAATTTATAAATTTATTGATAATTTAAAAATATATTTAAAACTATTAAACTAACAAAATGTTTATTTATACCATTTTAATAATAGTTAATATTTTTGTATTTTCAGCCTGTTAGCAGTTCACAGAAAATTATGATCATTAATTACAATAAGAAATTGAAATCAGAAAACGACAGCATTAAATATCACGATTTGATGAAAAAAATTTCGGATGCACTTGGAATTGGACTAAATAAGGTGCAAACCATAATTTCAGAATATAAGCAAACAAAAATTGTCACTTCACAAAAGAGAAAAAGAAATAGACGTGGTATTGTGGATAAAATTGATGATTTTGACAAGAACGCTATCCGCAGTAAAGTACATTCTTTTTGGCTTAATAAAGAGCTACCAATAATTGCTAAGGTATCAAAGACAATTAATGAAGATAATTCATCGCCAAATATAAAGGAAATCTCCCTAAGAAAAATTTTGAAGAGTTTAAATTTTAAATTTACTAAACGCCAAAGAAATAGTATACTAACGGAAAGAAGAGACCTAATAAGTTGGAGAAGGCACTATTTATTGTCAATTTCAAGAAGAAGGTAGACTGATATAATACCTCGACGAAACATTGCTTAATACCGGGGATTGTGTAAATAAGGTATGGATTGACACAACCGTTACGTCCAGTAGAATGGCATTTTAACAAGGAAGATCTAACAACTGGCCCCCAAAACCCGACTGGAAAAGGGACAAGGTTAATTGTTTCAATAAAAAAATTCCTTAGATTACCACGACGAAGTGACAGGTAAAACATTCAAAGAATGGTTTGAGGAAATATTGCCTCTATTAGAAGACAATGCTGTTATTGTACTTGAAATGCACCATATCACTTGGTGAAAAAAGAAAGAACGCCAACGATGAAATGGAAAAAACCAGACATAGTGGAATGGTTAGAGTCTAAAGGTGAAGAAATCGACCCTACTCAACTTGTCAAAAATGACCTCGTAGGAATTGTCCAACATTTAAAACCCAAGTAATAACTAAAAAATAAATTATTCAAATTATAAATTTTTAATATTTATATGTTTTATTAGATAAAATTATTTATATTATTATTATTGTTTTATTCGATTATTTAATAAGTACGTAATTGATGAAATTGCAAAAGAATCAGGAAAGACCATTTTAAGACTGCCACCATATCATTGCAAACTAAATCCCATTGAATTGGTATGGTCAATGGGGAAGTCATTTGTGAAGTCAAACAACACAACATATAAATCCATCGACGTTAAACATTTGTTTTATCAAGCCATTGATAGGGTAAAGCCTGAGGATTGGCAGTCTTTCATAAGACACGTGAAGGACCAGGAGCAGAAGTTTTGGGATGTCGACTTTATTTGCGATGAGTTGATTGATGAACTCCAGCCCGATTCGAGTCATATTTTAACAATAGGTGACTTGTCGACAGACTCGTTTGATGACAAATTGTGTTACTTATGTATCCATTATTATACAATATTAATAGGTACATAATTAAAATAATAAATATAATAAAATATATATAATTATGTACCTTTTAATTATTATTTGTAAATTTGAACTTAAAATTGTTTTCTTTTTTATATTAATCAAATTAATTATACGTATTTAATAGTATATCCATAATAATTATTTTATAATAATATGAAATTAAATTAAACATAATAATTAATTAAATAATATAATAATTTTTAATATAAATACTTTAATATAACCATATAATATTGTTTTAAAAGATTTTATGTTATATTACTATACACAATATATACAACGTGGTGGAGTGTATTCTATTGTTTTCATAAACAATAGAACACGACTATTAACGTGTGACACCGCACGTATTCCATATACAAATGCGGGAGAACAGCCACTATAGTGAGTGGTGTGGTGGAGGAAGTTGTTTTGAATGCGCGACTAGTCATGATCTTATGTTGCGCTGGATATTTTCCAATTATATAAATAATAAGTATGTTTATTATTTTATTATGTTTAGAATGACTCAAACAGCATACCTTGAATGGATGGAACGTAGAATCGTGTTAGAAGGTCAGTTGTTAGATCATAGTAAGTGGCCTTGTAGAAAGAAACAATGGAATAGTGGAGGTGCCAGAAATGGTGATAGCAGGGATAGTGACAATGGATTTCAGTACACTGGAGATACTAGAGAATATCGTCGAGTTGATGAAGAATTTTTCATCATTGAAGAAATGATTAATAATAACAGTTCAATTAGATTTAAACAATTATTTATATTGTACATACAAATGGATGATCCAAATGGCATAAATAGAGAAACAGCATCATTCTCGTGGTCATTCTTGGCAAAGGTTAGGTTAGGTTATGTTATTAATATTGTTATTGTTATTGTTAATATTTTTGGTTTATTTAATAAAATCTATTTTTTTATATTATAGTGTTTGGACATATGGGATCTAGATGTCAGAGGTCATTATAAAGGCATGTGGCGACTATACCTTAACCACGAAAATGAGAATAATTATGATGATGGTAGGAATGCTGCAGAAGAAGGGATATCAACTCATAGTATAAGTGGTAACGAGCTGTTTATCATTGGTTGTCCATTCTCATACTTTTGGTATGCATATACTATTGTAGTTAGGGTTATACGTTTATAAATAGTTATAAAATAATAAATTTTATTTTTATTTCAAACAGTAAATTCAAGCCTGACAATGTGACTGCTATATGGTATAATAGTAATGGTGGTGGTGGTGGTGAAGATGATGACGATGATGGACTTTAAGAATTACTTTAATATTCCAAAGGAGAAGAAGACTATAGTTTAGTACTGATTATTATATTAATTAAGAAGATACACATAAAATGCAACAATATTATACCTTATAGAAATTGTTCATAACATGTTACATGTAAACAAAAACTTAACTACTAAAATATTTGTTTTCCTCAAGGCAATAATAAGTAAAAATTACTAGATCATAACACATTGATTACAGAAGCCTAATATAGTTATAAACAGTTACTACTTAATAATATTATTGCTGTATCAGTGTATAATTAGTGTTATTTTAAAAGGAAACTTGTTTATTGCAATGAACTTTAAATTTATATACGAGGTGTGTTCAAAAAGTACCCGGAATTTCCGTTTTTTCAAAAAAGTATTTATTTATTCGTCTACATCAATGTAGTCCCCTTCAAAGTAGTCCCCCCAGATATAATACACTTATGCCAGCGTTTTTTCCAATCTTCGAAGCACTCTTGATATTCACTTTTTGGTATTTCCTTGAGCACTCTCAGCAATTTGACCTTTATTTCTTCAATCGAGGAAAAACGTCGTCCTTTCATGGGTCTCTTCAACTTTGGGAACAGGAAAAGTCACACGGAGCCATATCTGATGAATATGGTAGTCGGGGCATAACTACGGTATTATTTTGGCCAAAAAATTACGAACAAGCAACGACAAGTGAGCAGGTGCGTTATCGTGGTGCAAAAGCCATGAATTGTTTTTCCATAAATCTGGGCATTTTTTTCGAATTGCTTCATGCAAACGTTGCATAACTTCAAGGTAATACTCCTTATTAACCGTACGACCTTGTGGTAAAAACTCCTGATGCACTATACCATTATAATTAAAGAAAACAGTAAGCAAAACCTTGATATTTGATTGAACTTGACGTGCTTTTTTCGTTCTTGGTGACGTTGAATGCTTTCAGGTGGACGATTGTGCTTTGGTTACGACATCATAACCGTATACCTATGGTTCATCACCAGTTATGACCCTTTCAAGCAAACTTGGATCGTCATTGACGTCATTTAGCAACTCCTGAGCGATGTTCATGCGATTGTTTTTTTGGTCAAAATTCAGCAGTTTCAGAATGAATTTTGCTGCCACTCGTTTCATGCCCAAAACATTTGATAAAATGTTATGACATGAGCCAATTGATATGCCAACTTCATCAGCAACTTCTTTAATTGTGATTCGGCGATCATTCATAACCATTTTTTTCCACTTTTTTCACATTTTCATTGATTATTGATGTACTGGGTTGACCGGATCGTTCGTCATTTTCAACTTCTTCGCGGCCATCTTCGAAACGTTTATACCACTCGTAAACACTTGATTTTTTCATAGCAGACTCACCATAGGCTCTTTGTAATAGTTCACACACTTTGTTACACTTTATTTCATTTTTTATGCAAAATTTAATACAAATTCTTTGACTTCAATTCTTCCATTGTTTAAAGAAGCAAAAATCGCCGAGCACATAAAAACACGTTGAATCTTAGCGACTACCACAGACAAAGTAAACAATGAATATAGCTGAAAATTTTATCATACTTTAGGGGCATGTATACCAACACAATAAAAAAAAATTTTGACAATCGGACTTTCGAGACCCACGAAATTTAAAAATTCCGGGTACTTTTTGAACACACCTCGTATTATGTATATTTAAAAAACTGTCAAGTTATAGTGTTTTACTATAACTTATAATTAGTGCTGGGCCGATACCACTTTTTTCCGATTGCCGATCCGATATTTTTCCTAGTTTTATGAACCGATTTAAAATAAAACCTATATCCAATATCCAAGGATAAATAAACCAATACATTTTAGTATAGTATTTTAGTATTTTATTTTAATATATATTCGAAATTGGAAAGTTATTTACTAAAATAACAAACCATTACTCTAGATAATCTATTAATTAATAATTATGTAAAAAAAAATGAAAATAATTTTAGTTTAGACAGTACTGCGCATTATATCGGTTTTATTTTTAGTTATGAAAAAAACCCAATATCCTATATACCGATATTCCAATATCGGTCGATATTAATATCGGTTATCGGTATTGGCTTAGCCCTACTTATAATACTATCTATAATTCTTCCTAATTTGTATTAATGAATTTCATTTCTATAAACTTTATTGAAATAATATTCAACCCTTCAATGCGCAATGTTGCAATGTAACAATTTTTTTACCTATTTGAATATAAAATTAATTATTTTATATTTAATGCGTTCTAGTGAATTATATACAAACATATTTTTCTATTTCATTTATAGTTTAATATTTATTAAACATAGTTTCGGAACCGTAGTATGATCTATGGTATCATAATACAAATTGATACCATCAACAAATATGTTTGTAAGTAAAGTATCTTGAATGTTTTTTAACATTTTCCCAAAAATTATATAATTGTGGTAAATAACTATTCTACTTTTTAATGTTTTTAATAATTAACTATATAACTTAATATATAACCTAAATGGGGAATAGGATATTTGATAATAGTACCAAAAATATCAAAAATAATGAAAAAATAGGCTCTACAAGCAAATTAACCTAATATATATATAATACCAGTGGAGCTAATAGTAAAATATATTATAGTGGGCTTAAGTCTTCACAATATTTATGTTTTTAAATGTATACAAGGTGAAATTGTTTTAACACTATTTTTCTGTATCTGATATTTTCCTAGAAATAGTTTGAACAAATTTTATGTTTCACGCAAATAAGTAAAAAATTATTGCGCATTCAAGGATTAAAATATTATTGTTTATCAAGTCTAACACCATTACTCGGCTATTATTTCCAGATTGTATACCTTTGACTTAATATTGTATAATAAATAGTTTTACTAATTTTTTTTATTTACTATTAAGTATTATTATTAAAATTTGTATTTAATAATATTATATTTTAATTTTTATACAAATGTTACAGAGACTGTTCACTCATTTTTTATTTTATTTATTTAATATAAATGTTTCTTTTGTTAAAAAAAATTGTAATTAATAAATATACAATTGTATTTTTCATTAGTTTTCCATCAACCAATTATCCCAACAAAAGATTTCTAATATCCAACCACAATTTTTTTTTTTTTTTTAAATACAATGAATATAAATAATAATACGTTTAATAAAATGAAACTCAATTTTAAAATACAATGTTGAAAGTAATTTTTGTTTGGAAATTCATGTTTTATATAATATAATATTACTTATATTCATTGTTTTTAAATGCAACATTATTCTTTGTATCCTAATTAGTAGTTTTAACCTTATAAAAGTACTTAAAATTATAAAAAAAAATTTCTATGAAGTGAAGTTTTAGTGAACATTTCAGATTCTGAAACATGATCGAACAGAATTCATTGACAACTTAGTTAAATATTAAGTTCCCAATAAGGAAACACTAGCTAGAAATGCTAGAAATTTACTATCTAGATATAGAGTCTTAGTCATAAATGTTACTCAATAACAGGCTCATAATTATTTATTGTTTATAATAAAAGGGAGATAAACAAGTACACCAATAAATAGTTACAAACATTTTTATAATTATTAAGTTACATATAATTATAAAAGAATTCTAATAAAATTTAGTTCCATCAGACTAATAATAATAGAATAATAATATATTTATATATTAATAATATTATGTATTATTAAAATCTCGTTAAATCAAAATTAGTTATCTTTATATTGACATAGAGATTTATTTTTTTTTAATAACTTAAAAATAAATTGTCAAAAAAAGTAAACATTAAATGATAAAAAAAAGCAGGAACGTCGATTCCGGAAATTAGTGTTTATTTTAATAGATATGAATGCAATAATATTGCATTCGAAAATATGATTCTGAACAAAACTCATTCAGATATACAATATATTGATAATCTATTCCAAAATTTTACTACGTATTTAAATTACTTATGAGATTATTAAAAAAAAAGTCCCTATGATCAAAACAGAATTAGTTATGAAAAAACTAAAATCAAATTAACATAAATCGTAATTTTGTTGTTTTTCGTCATATTTTGGCAGTTAATTTTCTCCCAAGAAAAATATTTTAAGGAATTTGAAAAATTTACTAAATAAAGTGCCAAGTAGATAAAATTTTCTACTGATAGCATACCTTGCTTATAGTAATAGGATGATTATTTCTTACCGAAAGTCTTTTCAGACTTAAAAATACAAAAATTAAATTTCAATGTAAAATTTTAAAGTTTGAAGACGTTAAAAAAAATTGATTTGCGATTTTCAAAAAATTTTGTAAATAAGTTATGTAGTATATGATTATGTTTCTATACAATTTTCAAACCGTTAAACTTATATTTCAGGTAATATTAAACATGTTTGGATAAATTTTAAAATTTTATATTTAGTCGGAAAACCTATCCATTCCGAAATTGTATTACGTATGTAGACTACCTATGTTTGAAAAATATTTAAATTTCTTAATAACTGATATTTGGTCATTGTCAGTTGGAGTGTTGGCTACTACAAGTCTAAACTGAAGAGAAGTTTTGACCTTTTTAATAAGTTTGATTGGTATTGTTAGTAGTAGCGGCGCGAAGGAATTCTCATGAAACAGCTGTTTTTGCTTCAAAAGGGTTGGTGGGTTACGGTTGGTCATTATTTTGCAATTCTCTTGAATTAATTAGCAGAATAACATTTTTCAAGAAGTTAATATCGATTTTTTTAACAAATTCAAACATTTTGGTTGAAAATTTGTTTTTAAAATTGTGAGTTCGGGTTGGGTGTCGATATATTTAGATACTAGTAAAAAACTTTGCGCCGCCACTGGTTATAAGTAGGTAGATAATTTGGAAAAACTACACGCGGAAGTGGTATAATAATATAATAAAATATTCGCTTTTTTTTTTTTTTTATATATATATATATATTAGGTACAATATGAAAATGAAAAACAAAAAACACAACATTAATATAGGTTACGATCATTGTGTCAATAATATTCTGACGTTTTTGTCTATTTTTGTATCCTGTGAGGCTCATCGGCGGTTTTGTTATAAAAAATAGGACAGTCCACGGTTCGGTGAAAGTACGTTTTAAGCCCTTCCTTTTCGATGTCTCCGAGGCTGGTATTTTTGCGAGTGCACCGGTCGGTGTTTTCGACGTCCGTGTCCGCGGCCGACTCGCCGGTTCCGTTCGCGGACGACGGCTTGAAGTGCGTGCCTTTGTTCAGATCGTCTTCGTGCCGCTTTTCTAAGCACCTGGAACAACGCGGTATCGGCAATGGTATCGTTAAACGTGTAAAACTCAATGCTTTATTATAGATAATCGTGTTCAGTGGCACACACTGGAGGGTTCAAGGGTAGCAACTGCTACCCCTGATATTTTGGTTGGTGGGTGGGTGGGTGGTATTTTTCCATTCAATATGCTACCCCTATTTATTTTTGAGTGTGCGCCACTGATCGTGTTGTATATGCAAAATACTGATACCAACTTTGTTGGTGTAGTACCCTAAGGTATGCTACCTTACCTAACCGGGAAATGTGATATTTTTTATAAGTTATATTTTGTTTTATTTTATTACGGGAAAATACCAGACAAAGCACATTTCGATAAACAACGTTTAATAGGTACTGCCATCATGATAACTTGCAGGTGAATATTCACCAAGGCAATGAAAACATACTTTTAAGTTTTAGGTATATTAATTTGTTCTGTAAAAACAACAAATAAACTATAACAACAATATAATACATTATTTTAAAACACTTGACGATGATGATGATCATCAAGATCTACATCGAGTTTTAGGTTAATGAATAAGTTAGATGGCATTTTACAATAGACACTAGGTATAACATATAACACGAGTATATACTCATAATTATTTCGAACATAAGGTATACCCAATCTCAATTTTTTATTTAGTGTGCATTACGGATATAAGTAGTGTGTACTTCCAATTCGCAAATAAGTATATTATGTACAAATTTTGATTCAGTTATCAATTGTCCAACAAAGAATACACAACAATTTTATGATTTTTAATGTTTTAGCAAGAAAATTATCTATAACCTATGACGACAAAAGTAATATTATCGCTTGATCAATTGTTACAATTTAAATATGTACTTATACATTTAAAGATTTAGAATATTCATAAAAAATATTAAAAAAAAAAAAAAAATTTAGTTCGGTTAACCATCACCTTATACAGGTTTTGATTGGCCATGGGGGATTCGGTCACTATTTAAAACGATTCAAAAGGTGTGACGAAGATAAATTTGCTTTATGTGGGGTCCGGTATCAGATACGACAGAACACGTCGTGTTCTTGTATGACGCGTGGTTCCGCAGAAGAAACGAGATGCGTCTTGCGTGTCTATCTGGGTATAGACGAACTCGGAAAATCGTCTAGAGACTATTTTAAGCTATGCGGAAACCTGGGACCGAGTGACGATGTACATTGTGGATGTTATGAAGAAACGCGAAACCAGAGGAGAGGCACGAGGGAGACGGCAATACAATGATTTACTCGCTTAGTGCAGCACAACCGCACAATTAACAACGGTATTAACAGATCAATAAAATTAGTTTGATTGTGGACCGAAGGCCGAAATAGAGGGGGTAGAGCCCCTCGTACAACTGTATATTTTATTTGGAACGGCATTACCGATTGTGTATATATATATGTACAGTGGCGCACACTCAAAAATAAATAGGGGTAGCATATTGAATGGAAAAATACCACCCACCCACCAAACCATATTCATAAACAGACCCGCGGGGGCTTTGCCTCCCACCAACCAAAATATCAGGGGTAGCAGTTGCTACCCTTGAACCCTCCAGTGTGCGCCACTGTATATAAAAAAAAAAAAAAGGCAACTGTGGCAGCTACTCACTCCGGGCAAAGGGAAGGCACGTGGCCCATGTCGAGCTGTTCGTCGTTGACCGGCATGGCGGTCGCATCGACCGCGGCCAACATTTTTGCTTGTCGGTTCTTGGAGCTGTCTATATCGCGGGCCACGAATTCGTCTTCCAGCTCGGAGCCGGTGGACAACGTATCACCGACGTCGGTATGCCGCGGACGATGGCGTTGGTAGTGCGGCTGTCCGTCGTCGTCGCCACCGCCGTCGCGATTGTTCTGCACGTAATACAGTCGGTACATCACGTCATTCAGCCGACTGTCCACCGGGACAAAGTACGCGGACAACTCGGCCCGGCGGGGCAGCGCCCGACGCCGGTGGCCGTCTCCGCCGTCGTCCATATCAGCCGCGGCGTCCAGGGGCCCGCGACGGTTCGCGCCCAACGCGTCGCACACTTCGTCAACGGCCTGGGCCGTTTGCCGCCATTCCTGCTTCATCAGTTGCAACGTTCTGCGCGCGTCCCGCAACGTACTGCATCCATCGCGGTATGTCCGCGCCATGCTGGCCAACCGGGCCGATTTCGCCGCGCGCATGTCGGACACCTCGCGCATCTGGTCCGCCACCGTGATCCGCGATCGTTCCATCGCGTTCTCGACGTCCGTCAACTGTAACCCGTCATATCATTCGAATCGGCGGTAATATTTGAAAATAATTTACGAATTTTTGAGATAAATATTATTATTTCCAATACGATTTATAATTATATATACAATAAACATAAATATATATATGAGCACAATGTTATTATTTACAAGATTTATATATTTATATTTTTTTATGAAACACACAGCAAGTACAATAACATAATCATATTATTTTTGATTCCTGCTATAGTGTTATACTATTTAATTCGCCTTATCAGAATTTATAATTATAAATATTCTAATTTTGAGTGTTGTTTAATTATAATAATAATAAGTAATTAGCAATTCAATAAATTAATTTAACTTTTTTTTGTCAAGTGTGTATAAGCAATTTTTTATATCTAAATCAGAATTTCGAGAGTGGGTTTAATAATATTTAGAATTAGAATTATTTATAGTTAATTTTAATAATACCTAATAAGTCTTACCAGTGGCGTCGAAGTCTATAATTATACGTAGAGCGAATATACTTAAGATACTACCACCACCCACCAATTTCGTGAGAACATTTTTTTTTTTATTAATTATTACATTATTTATTAATATTAAAATAACTACAATATTTAATAAAAAACATTCACCCACCCACCCAACCACCGATTTTTTATGTAGGACGATTGCCTTACATCAAAATAGGTTTCCACGCCACTGAGTTTTACGATTTGTTAAAAATTTAATGTAATTGTAAGAATAAATGTACTAAACACTGAATATGTATTATGTGTATTAATATGTACTACAATTACATTAAATTAATACAATGATATATATTTTAATGTGGATCCTTAGATCTTAATTGGTTTAATGCCGTATCGCAATTTAGGGAAATATTTGTTCACCAGTACAGTTACAATGTATATATCTATACGTACCAAAATACTATACAAATTTAAAATCTAAAATAATCAAATTTAAAGAACTTAAAAGTTAATGGAATATGAACGATAAAACTAAAGAATGTTATTATACTATAGTAGTTTTAAATTAAAGCATTTAGTAGTTAAATAAAATATTTTGTTTGAGTTATTTAGTAGAAGAACCGTGAATATTGGGTAAAATAGTAGCAATAGATGAGAAACTAAGATCGTATTTAGTGGAAGGAAAAAATAATAAAATTGGAAAAATATAAAACATTAATTAATACCCACAATACCTACTTATACAAAATAATTCTGATTTTCTAATACTATTGACTATTGTACATATTAGTAAATAACACTAATTTAAACTTATGTAGTTGTCTATATCAGTATATACCAGTATACCACCATTATTTAACTATCAGTTAACAAATGATACCGGACAAAATATCAGTAGTGATCGATTGAATAGATGTGGTAGATCGTAGATGTGTATGTAGATTTATTTTGTATTAAATACACGTATAGGCGTATTTAGAGTTGTATGCTCGGGGAGCTCGTACCCCAAAAAATTATTTACTATAAGTCTATAACTTATAATGACAAAAGTATAGTAATATTGTATTAAGTGTATATAAAAACATTTTTTTTTTTTCAAATAGTAATAAAACTATAATATAAATATAACTTTAAACTACTATCTAAATTTTTTAGACTTAAATAATATGTTAAAATGCAATATTCCACTGTCATGCTTTTAGCAATTTGTGCACTATTAATAATATTTATGGTATTTAATTTACGTATGGAAATTGAAATCTAAAATTGCATTGTACCTAATTTAAAACATTTTAATGTTCAAATCAATTCAAATCAAAGGGAAAAAATATACTCTGGGGGGCTTAGCCCTCTAACCACTTCTTAAATACGTCCACGAGTACATGTATACATTCTAAATAAATACATATTACGTTACAAACGTTTATCAAAATATTAAAAAAACATTTTAATTAATACCTACATAAATATTAATATATTATATTGAATAGAACACATACGTACCTACAACAGCAAGTTATAAAAAATAAACAAACGTGTAAATAAATTATAAATATTATAATTTATAATGTTATTTTTTAATATTACGTAACTAAATCTATTTATGAATTATATTGATGAAATAGGTAAAATTAAATGTGACTTAAGTTACATTACCCATAATCTATAAGTTCTGTCAATGTTCGTTACCTATTAATTTCATTATAGTTAAATTTATTTATTATTAGGTAATTCGTAATAGTCTAATTCTCATTTTTTACTATTATTTACTCCTACGTTTTATTTGTTTTTAACAGGAATTCACTTTTTTTTATAGTATTTTTGGCATAATTTACACGATACCTAGGTACCTAACAATTAATAAAATTATAAACATTGGTATTCTATTAAAAATCACCGATAAGTAGTTTATTATTTTTGTAATTAATTATCATTTACATACACATTTTAATTTTATTTCTATTCACCTTATCGTTAATTAATAAATAATTACCTATACTTTTTAAATTCTCAGCACTTGTTGAGTAGATATTATAATTAATTAAAATTCATAGAGATGCAAAAATAATCTAATATATTAAGTCATTAACATTTATTTTTACCTATTGAGTTTGAATAATGTACTTACGTGTAATTCTATCGCAATTAAAAACTCAAACATGCTTTTATTATCAATGTCCATTTTAACAATTTCTTCCATAATTGTTTCCAGATTTTTCTCATCGCCTATGTATATCAAATGATTGACAAATGTTTCAGCTTCGGCATTTAATGCTTCCACGTCAGTATTCTCTTTCTGCGCTTTCTCAACGTATTTAATTGGTCTTTTTTTCACTAAACACATAAAATATTAGAAATTAGTTACCTAGGTATATATATTAGGTATAGGTGAATACAATATGAATAATATAATAAAAAACGGATTTCATTAAAGACAATTTTAATGTACCTATGTCGAGGGATGTATTGGTAAATAATGACTTGAGTATACGCCATTTTTCTCAAAATTACATTAAAAAAAAAAAATTACTAAATGATTATTATGACATTATAATTTTTTTTTATTTTTAGTCAAATAATTAGTTTTTTTCCTTAATAATTATATTTAATAACTATAAATAAATTGTAACTAGAAGTCTACACTTTATTAAATAAAACATTTTTTTGTTTTAAATTTTATTAATTTTAAGTCGTAGAGGTATATAATTCATGAATTAACTAATAGAAATATAATACCTAATACATTTATTTTCATTAATAAAATACACTTAATATTAAAATTATATACATTTATTGCCATTAAATGTACAACAAATTTATAAATTATAAAATATTATGGCCGTATACCTACCGTACACTTATAAAATTATTATTTTTATTGCGTATATGCACTTTTATACAAATATTGTTAAGAGTATACGCCGTATACTCCCGTATACACTCCAATACATCACTACCTATGTCTAACAACAAGTACCTACCTGATTTTAAAAAGAATAATATAATATATAATTACACGTTTTTTTTTTTAAGTAACACGATTATGATTCTTCATAAAATGTAATTATGTATTCAATTTTACATATTTTATCCATGTTAAATTTATATTTATATAAATTTTAATTAATTTAAATGGATTCTATATTTAATAGATTCTATTGGTTATTGTTAATTTTTCAATAATTTTTATTGGTTCACATTAGCCGATTAAACTTTATATTTTGTATGCATATTATCTAATTTATTATATGGGTACTACCTAATCATTAATATTAATTTATATTGTCATATTGTCAAATTATAACTAATGAATTATTTCTTTTTGATAATACTTACATTTTTGTGATAGGAATTCAGTCATTTCTATATCATCATATAATTGTCGACTTAGTATTTCTAAATTGTTTTCTTGGAGTTTAATTTGCTTTTTACTAGTTTTTAAATACATTTCTAAACGTTCTTTGGCATCATTTCTGTATAATATTTTATTAAATTATTAAAAAATATTACAAAATTGAAAAAAAATAACTTAATCTGTAATATATATATAATCTGGAATAATATTAAAAGTATATTAATTTAGTAAATAAAATTATAATTAATATTTAGGTAGGTGTTATTTTATTTTAATGAAAAATATTTAGGTGTATTTATAGCTTATAAGCAATATAATATAATATTATATTATATTGTTCATTACTTACCTATCTGTAACAGTTTATTTTAAAACGTCGAACTTGTTAATAAGTTTTATGTTTTATCCATAATATTAGTTAACTATCAATGTTATTTAGTTATATTTAGTTTAATATAGTAATATTTAATAAGTATATAAGTATTTTAATTGTTCTGACTTTTTTTTTAAACATTTAAAAACATTTACCAAATTTTGAATTTGTAGGTAAGTACTCTATATTTATTTACTGTTTAGACTTAAAGATTAAATTTTAAATTATTTTATGTTTACATGACTATATAATACCTGTATACATGAATTCTTGTTACTTGTTCGCTGAGGACGGACGACAATTGTTTTCCTTTGTTCAACTTGTTCATAAGTGTGTTATAAGATCGTTGTATTCCATGTCGCTGTTTTAGTAAGGATTCCACTTGTGTTTTTAATTGTTTTTGTTCGTAGACCAATTTGTTGTATTCAATATCTGTATTCTGAATATTAAAAATCATAGAAAATGTTAACAGCTCGTGAAAGAAGATAAAAAACATTTTCTTAAAAGTTATTGTTTAGATTAAAAAATAGGTTCAAAAGTAAAACAAAATAGTTTAACAATAAATGAATAATGTGTACCAAAACTCTTTTGATAAAGTAATAGGAAATTATAAAATAAGCTCATTACCACATTATCAAGCATATTACCTTAAGTTGATTGTACTTTTCTTTATACAAAATATTATCAACGAATTCTAATTAAACTGATAGTATTTCCTTTAAATTAATTTTGTTACTAAAATCAAAGTCAAACTTAAACATTGTATTTAACTATTTTAACTTACTCTTTTATTAAATTATACTTAATTGTATATTAGATGATCAGAATTTCGTTTTATAATAATATTAGAAATAACATTTAAAACATATGCGATTATTAACACGAAATTTTGACCATCCTATAAGTATATGAGTTAAAACAAATGATTAACTTGCCCAGTCTTGCTTACAAAAATCAGTTTTGGACTAGCGACCTCTGCCTTTTTAATTTTCATCACTGAACTATATTCAATTTCCAACTGTACTATTTCCCTATCCAATTCCATTTCAATTTTTTTTTTGTTCGTTCCATTCGATTTCAGTCCGTTTAATCTCGTGAACCAACTTTGCAAATTTCACCCGGTACTTGTTATCTTCTTTTGTTTTCGACTTGGAAGTGGCCACATTCAAATCGGTCACCAAGTTATTGTGCTCTTCTTCCAATAACTTAATGACCAATCTACGCAACACCACATTCCCGACGTCAATGACCGTTAGGTAAAGCTATTTGAATTATTGAATGTTTTTTTATGTTAAAATCAAGTTTTATGATTTTATAAACAACTTTTTTACAATTAAATTGGATTTTTATTTTTTATTTTTGATATCAGGTGCTTACACGCAGAGACGGCGCTAGGGTAGATAAGCGGGACATTTGTCCAAGGTTTCGTCCTTTTGATAAGGCCCCTTTTGACAAATTTTGACTCTCCCCTCAAAACTTCTCCTTAAAAAATATATACTAAATTTAAAATCAGTGATATATATTTAATATTTTAAAAAATTTGGGGGAGAGGTTATTACACTGGTAACGCCACTGCATTACATTAATGTATAAGTAACAATCTATAAATTAATATTTTGTCTGGGGCCTCACAAACTTGGGCGCCGCCCCTGCCTACATATAATACTTTACAATTGATCGTCTAAATCTATAGTTCAAACTTTAGAATTATACTCATTGTTAAGGCTTAAATTTTATTGAATAAAATATTACTAAAATTTCTGTCATTATAATTTTAAAATTATACTAAAAATGTATTAAAAGAAATAAATTATAGAAATTGACATTGGAATAAAAATATAGCGTTTATTATAAAAAAAAAAAAAAAATTTAAAATTTAATATAATACAATTGTCATATAAGTTGTAAATAAAGTTTAAAAAATACATTATTACTAATACAACTATTATATAATAATGTATAGTCGTAGACCGTAGTTCAAAATATTGTGTAAAAATTGATAATTAATTTGATATAAAACGTTGATTTAGAAAACAATTATTATGTCAATTGTAATACGTTTTATTATTTTGATCTGAAGTGGACTGTTATCTAGTAGGTATTATATAGTTTGACACAACTAAATAAATTGAATTTTATAATTTCGTTTTGAAATTTTAAGTGTTTGTTTATTTGTGGGATTGATTATGTTTTTATCTCGATAATATTTATTTTAATTTAATATTTTAAAATATTATGTAGGTAATAATTAGGATTAGGATGTTATAACTTTTAAACACAATTATTTTACTGATTTTAGTACAAATTTCTAACAATTTTCATTATGCACATATTAGATATGTCAGTTAATGTAAAACAAAATTACAAAAATTTGCTGTTCAATGCCGACGAAAGATTTTATTCGTGATTCTCAACAAAATTCTTATCGTTTAAATCATTTCAGAGAGTATATAAAAAATAACTAAAAACAATATTGAAATAATTTCGGTATACAATTTATATTATTTATTCAGAATCAAATCAAAAGTAGACATAAATATATTTCAATTTCAATGTTTATTTTTATTATAGTTATTTAAATTTATATTACGTGATTGAAAAAAAAAAATTTTTAGCTGAATTTCGTTAATTTATCATACATTTTATAAAACCAAAATATATTGATTTAAATAATATATAGATTTACTTCTATATAATATAAATTGTTATACATATTTTTTAATGTAATATTTATATTCATAATTGATAATTCCAAAGGCATTTTTGGGCATATTTGTGTGTATGTTTTAAAAACATATTATGATCATATTTTAGTAATAAAATGTAAATATTCTTACTCTTGACGATTGGCCGGATTAGCGTTGGTTTGGTTTTTTCTTAGTTTATTTCGTCTATTGATAAAAGTATACTTAAGCAAGTCAGCCTTAAGTATCTCACTAGTGTTGTCTTCTTGGGGTATGATTTCCTTTACCATTGTGCTGTTTGTGTCGGTCACAGAATTCCTTAGCACAATTTATCGAACGGTTACAACTTGCAAATGCATGCAAATAAAACAACTTATACAACAATAAAAAATATACATACATAATAATATAATAGTAATATAAATTTTATTTGTTGACAGAACGAAACACAAATTATCATACTAAAAATACAGCTGGTTCAAAATTTAAGAAAAAATTATAGCTTATTGAAACAGTTAAAGAATTTAGTTCAGATTTCAAAAATATGATAAAATGTATTATATTATATTAGACGGTTTTAATTCACGTACAAATCCAGATGTAGGTGAGCCTAAAGAGAATCCAGTCCAAGCTAACTGAGGAGGGGGTAAATTATAACTTAAACTAAACTTAACTAATTATTAACTTAAACAGTAATTTTTTTCTAAAATAACTTGTTTTTTTTCGGTTAATTATTTGTTAAAAAGTTAAATAAATAATTATGTAGGAAAACACTTTTAATTATAGAAAATAAAATATTTTTATATTTTAATAACTGTAAATTTGTTAATTTATAGATAGGTACTTAAAGAAATATTATACTAATTGAAGGTAAACGTATATAGGTACTTTTTTAAAAAAATTAAATTGTATAATATTATATTCAGTTTTTAAAATTAATATATTTAACATTTAAATGTAACTTTTAATTCAACTTAAACAGTTATTTAATAAATTTACCTATTTAACGAGTTAAAAAAAAAATTAGTTATCATTGTCAACCTTGATTTTAAGTTAGTAGTCTAGTGCTCTGCGCGATCCTTTATTTCATTGACCAATATTTCAAAATTTCTTGAATAAGACCGTATAATATTTTGTACAAATTAAAGTCATATATTATAGTCTTACGGGTATGCTGCCATTGTTTTAAAATAATTAATAGGTTAATGAACAATTTAACATAATATTTATGAACATCTATTTAACACTTTAGTTGCTAGAATTGGAACAAACATTATAATGTATTTCAGTATTTTAATCTAGATCAGACCGAAATTGTTTCAAAAGTTATTGGACTAAACAAAAGCAATACGTTATCTGTTTTTATATTATGTTAGACTTGACCAAGCCATTGAAAAGAACTATCCATAGTAGATACCTTGTGCCGATGTTTTTTTATTTGTTTTAAATTCGTAGGCATCTTTTCAAAAGTTAAAATAGTATGTAAAGTAGGTACATACTTATACTAATATTTTGAAAAAATGTTCGTCACGACAAATTTAACAGATTATCCTTTGTCTAAGTCGAATAATTATTGTGGTAGATTTCATTGCATTTGAAGGTACCTCTATTTAGGTACGAATGATAACTCAAAAACAATTGTTATAATGTATTAGTGTATCAATTGCCGTCCATAATTAAGTAAAAACAATATGCAAAATTAAAGTACAAATCAAAAGAAACGTTACTAAGCTATTATTATGATAATAAATAATATATATATAGAAATAGAAATTGATTTCGTTATGAGGCAGGTACAGTATAATATAATACTACGTGTTACTATGTAATAAATAATATTATCATCATTTGACATTATTATACCTAGATACTATAATTTATTACAACACATGAGAATGTGTATATAAATCTAAACTGAAAAACCGTATTAATAATAATATGTTCGTTTTAATTTGAAATATTATATTCAAAGTTCTAACCAAATTTTTCGGTTTCCCATAGGTAATTTTTTAATTACACCCATTTCATTAATATCCATAGGTATTTTTGAATATAAATGTATCTAAATCTTGTGTGAGCGTGTGTGACCAGCGCCTGGGAAAATAATAGATATCACGTTGTATAGAATTTAAGTGACTCAATTACTGGCACGAACAAAGTGCTTTTAAAGTAATATTGTAATCATACATTAATTATATTTTTTATTGTATTTGTAGTAGTATGTTCCTATACAAAATAAAATATTCATGTTATAGTAACAAAATGAGAACTGTTGAATGCAGGGGCACCATTTCAGTATTTTTATAGGAGGAGCAGAAATTGAAGCAGGCCAAGTTTAACGCCGATTAGGCCAATGTTGATTGATATTAAAATTCTGTTAGTAACGACAACTTCATTTTTGATGCATTTTTTAGGAATGCTCAAAGTTATTTAGTTATAATTTTATTAAACATATATCATTATCATATACCAAATCACTAGGATACAAAATACAAATGACAAATTGGTACAAATATATACAAAAGTACAATTAATCCATAATGTTATTGTAGATTATGAAGGTGACATTTTCATATTATTTATCAGCGGGACAAAATATGTAAAAAAAAATAGGGGAGTCGTGGCCCACCTTGCTACCCCCAAATGGCGCTTCTGGTTGAATGATCAATGAATATTCAATTCTACCCGTAATATATCCCCTTTGATATTAAATAATATTAAAACATATGCTTTATAATTTGCCTATGTTATATGGAGATAATATAATGTATATCAGTAATTAATTTCATTAGTTTGTACTATTGTAGTCAATAGACCTAATTTGTTAGCATTATTAACTTGCCATAAACACATAATTAAATTCGAACTAAAACGTCTTTATCACGTCCATGAACTTGGCTCACCCATGTTTTTTTTTACTAAAATATTGCCGAAAGTTAGCAAATAATTAGCAAATAATAGCAAATGTAATCCGAAAGTTAGGAAATATTTTTACTATTTTTAAACATTATTTTTATTTAGGTGGGCCAAAAAAAATGTGTTTCCCACATTATCCGATCAACATTGCACCTATTATTACATACATTTTTGTACTGATTATTCTAATTTGTTCTAGTATTAGATAGATTACTTTAGTAAACGTGTAGAACTTTACTAAAAATAAATTGTACTCTGAAAATATAGATGAAGAAGTAAAAAAATAATTTATATGTTACTATGTTAGATATTGTACGTAGATTTGGTATGGTATTCGTATGTTAAACAGAGGCAACAAGCATAGGTAAAACATTGAATATATAATGACGTAATTACTAATTTGTATAAGTGTCAGAATTGACGTAGGTACGTGATATTGGCACCGGCTCTTTGCGCTATGGATTCCAAACCAATGTCAATATTTTGCAATTTATTTGCACCAATTTGCAACGTCAAAACTAAAATTCACAACTTCATCCGTTTCCCGCAAGTCGATTTACGATTACCGGTACCAACTTCACGTGTTTAATGATGTTGCTACTGAATGTTTGAATGTCATTACTGCATTTTTATAAATATCAACGATTTTAAAAAAGTCAACGTAGTAACATGGCTTAATTAAAAATATTACCTTCGCTCGTTACAGTCTTGTTATTTCAGTTATTTGTTTAGGTTTTTTATTGTAAAAATTATATAACTGTTTTATTGCACATTAAAAGTATAGCATAAATTAAAAAAACTACTATTTCTTTTCGTACTGTAAAGTATGTATATTTTAGATAAATTATTATTTATCATTTGCACTACGTCTTAAAAATGTTATTTAATAATCAATTGTACATTCAACTATTATCAGAACGCTGAAATATTTTTAAAATTCTTTAACGTGTCTTAATTATATCTATTTAAAAATTGATAGGTGTAAATAAAGCATAATTATATTTGCCAATTAATGATAATTTTTAATAATGATTTTGATTAACTATACCATATATATCTACAATTCTTAAACCACCACGGCACCAGCGCACCACAGTATATTGTATAAGACAATGTCTATCAAGTTATAATAATTGCGTATAATTAATATATATATTGTGTATTATTCCAATGATAATATGACGATTTTATAATCAATGGTAAAATCTATGGATAAACATTAACTAATTTCTTAATTATAATAAAATTATAACAACTAACGCAATCGTAATAATATAACGACGGTGGTATACTATAATTTAATAATAAAATATTTTAACCAATAGAGTGTGTAAACAAAATAAGTGCCTCCCAAAAAGAAATTTTATTATTTCCTAAATACTTATTTTAGTAGTTAATATAAATCACTGTATTTCATTGAAAAATTGATAAAATAAAAAGTAATAAAGAAAGATAATACTTATATTTTTTCCCCCTTATATGGTAATGAAAAAATGTGTATAACATTCCATTTAAATAAAGTATAAAACATAAAAAATTAATAAGACCAAAATTGTTTGACAAATCGTTAAAGGGTAAAACGTTGTATATTATTGACAATATATTATAAAAAAATAAAATAAAATATAAATATGAAAAGGTGACACATAAATGGAATTAAAGTAATGAAATAAGGAAATAAAAGTGATCAAACTGTTAAAATATTTTGAGAGAAAGAATATTGTCTAGACAACCCTCAAAAAAATCCCTTAATGTGCACTATGGATGTTATAAATAAAATTGTGTTATTGACGATTCATTATTCATATTTCCTGTAATAAATGTTCAATCATATTATTATTAAAATATTACATTCAGACATCTACTATCATGCAGTCAGAGATAATTACAACAATGAACAATATAATTTATACAAAAAATACAAAATGTTATTTTATAATATATTTAAATTCAACTAATATCAGCAAGATGAAATAATTTTAAAATGATTAACATTTCTTATTTATAATTATTGCAAAAATAATATGTCTAACAAAAATAGAATTTGCAAATAAAATTGATATATTTTGGGTATTTAAATTTATTCTCATGAATATTTATTGTTCAAATACAACTCATAATGTACTCATATTTAAAATCGAAAATATATACAAATATGCGATAATACGGTTAAGATTTAAGAATCATTAATATTGTACAAAGGTACAGTCCAATTTATTTTAATAATATTGTGCTAGAGTATTTTATTAATTTGATCGAGTTAAGAATTTTTAACAGTCGGCGTAATGACATTGTTTAATAAGAAATAATAATGTTTATTTCTCGTTATTTTCTTGCCACTTTCTTATGCATGTAATGTTAAATTGAAATGTAAATGCACAGTATCCATTATTGCAGAAATTAGAACAAATATTATATATTTTCGTATAATTATGTACGTTTAGATGAATCGTAATCTTATTTTCATAATTTAACTTAAATTTTAATAATATAAAAAATTTTATCGCGTAATTACGATATAAATATTTTCATTCTATAGTACACTAGTTGTTTATAGTAAAATCGTTTTAGTGTAAACATAGTACAATTCTACGAGTTTTTGCAAAATATATTATAAATATGATTTTTATATATTTATAAATGTATTTTTGTTATTATACTATGAACAAAATACAACGTCGTAAACTATTTTTTTTTTATTATTATAAAAGTTTTAAGAAGTCAGCGTAGTAACATCGTTTAATTAAAAAAAGGCACTTCGTGCGTTAGTTTTGTTATTAGTTTAGGTTTTTTATTGTAAAATTTATATAGATTTTTATTGCGCATTACCATTATAGCAGAATTTAAGAAACTATAATTTTTTTTTCGTATTGTAAGGTATTTACATTTAGATGAATAAATATTTATCGTTTGTACTACGTCTTAAAACTTTTTAGAATAATCCTTTTTACATTCAACTATTATCGGCACGATGAAATATTATTAAAATGTTTTTACGTTTCTCTATTATATCTATTGTAAAAATAATATGTGTAACCAAATAAGAATTATACTTGAGTACACTAGTTATTTAAATTTATTCTTATTAATATTCTATGCTTACATCACTAATCATAATGTGCTTTTTTTATAATTTAAATTTAATTTAATCATATTGTCCATTTTATTATGATAATCTTGTGTAAACTCATTTATATAAATATTAACGATCCAAGGGTTTTAATTAAAAATAATAACATTCCTTTGTTGTGATTATTTATACAGATACAGTCCATTTTATTAGCATAATATTCTGCAAGACATTTTACATTTTGGGCTAAGGGAGGAATGTATTTGTTTCACAAATACGTTTTTTTTTTTTTATGTATGAAGACCCTTTTTCGCCTAGAAATTATGGTCTGATTACCACAAGTAGTGTATGCTTTCGGTAGAAATCGCGTCTTGTTAGTACTTTATTTCGCTTATTTTAAAAAATTTTCAAAAGTTTTCAATGGGAGGAGAAAAACTATCCAAAAATGGCCAAAAATCGGCTAAGTTACGGTTTCATTATTTAATTTTTTTTTTATTTTGTGATAACTAATTAGGTTTCGATCATAGGGATTTGAAACTTATTTTGAATATCAATATAAGTATTTTATATTATTGAAAACAATTTGGTAATGATTGGTTGATTTTCTGACTATGTATTGAGCTTTTAACTTTTTCCAAAAATGTTTAATATTTCTTGTAATTTTTGGTTATTTGATTTGAAAATTTTATCAGAGTTAATCATGTACTACTTAATCTTTTTACAAATTATTTTGATAATTGTGACTGACAATTTTTTTTATAAGCTTTTAAAGTAAAAGTTCTTGAAAATCGGCAAAATCACAATTTTATAATTTTATGTCTTAGTAACTAATTAAGTTTAGATTGTAGGAACTTGAAATTTATTTTAAATAGTTTGTATTTTACACACGTGGTAAAATTTTGGATTGCATTATCAGTATAATATATTGTAATATTATTATGATTTCATCAGAATCTTATTTTCTAATGCAATACCATTGCATTCAAATCTTAATAATTATAATAAATCACTAATTTCTCCGATGACCTAAGTGATGAAGGAGGAACGTTTACTATCGACCTTTCCACTTTTTTTATTATTTTAATTTAGAATATTTATCCATTGATTGATGAACAGTTTTAGAAGTTGTTCTAGTTGGTATTTCGGTAAATTTTTAAGTAATTTAATTTCACATTGCTCATTATCAATGCCAAATACATTGTTCTATAATATATATATAATACAAATATACATCCTTCCGCGTTGGTTTAAAATTTAATACATTTGTAACAAAAAAATTTGGTATCATTGTTTTTAGCGATCACGTGAAACATTGCCCTGTTGGCATATGAATGTCTATTTTTCTATAAATTGAAGTTGGGTATTTAACAGTTTAGATTAACTATTAAAACAAGTTAATAAAGTACTATATTTTTTAAAAAATATAGATTTTTATTTATATTATGTACTTAGTATTATTTTGAAAAATTTTGGGCCCTCCAAAATAAAATCCTAGATCTGCAATTAAAATTAAGCCGTTTTATATATCTGTGTTTAGAACTAATAAACTAATGTATTTATTAAACTAATAATTAGTGGTACAGAATCATAGTTAATTGTGATAGAACCTTTTATCAATTAAATTTTATAAATTAATTTGATGGCAATAATAATGGAAAACAATGAAGTGTGAAATATAAAGATACGATAAAAATTAATTGTTTATATAATATCACAGCCCGCGGACAGTGTTGTGCGTTATCTAAATAAAATATAGTTATCTTTTTATCTTATCTTGATAAATAATTAGGCTATCTGAAAATAATCATCTAGATAATTATTCAATCAATGATTTCAAAAATTTTGATACAAAATTATTTTAAACCGCGCTCTGTAAACAATATTTATAGTTTTAACTGGAGCATCAGATAGTTTATAATTAATAATAATAATATTTACAAACTAATCATGATTATAACAACTATGGTTTATGCCGAGTATGAACGTTAGATCTACAATATACAAATATTAATTATCTATTTTTTTATCTAGATAAAATTGGTTATCTTTTATCTCTTATCTAGATAATAAAATTAAGTGTTATCTATTTATCTCATCTAGATAAATTTAAAATCAATTATCTATCATCTTATGTAGATAAATTATGGGTTATCTTTGTACAACACTGCCCGCGGGTCATGTCTGTCCATAAGAGGTAGATCCTGTAGACACACCTATGTAGAGACCACCACTAAACTTCATGCACTCTATAAAAATAAATAAAAGGATGATTTATATTTTCTGATATATTCGATGGATCATGATAAACAAATTCATGTTTTATAATATTATACATTATTGTTTAGTTATTACTGACTTTATGATTCAGTTTAATTAATATGTTAAATCAATATTATAAGTAGGTACTAGATAAAAATGCATAACTGAATAAATAAAAGATGTGGCAAAACATTCTGGTCTGCAAACAATTACATATAAGGTTGGTGTTCAACGTATTTTACAAGCATTATACTGAGTCACACAGAACGACGCAACATAATAATATATTTTACAGTCAACGTTCAGTCATTTATATATATAAAAAAAAAAAAAACAATTTAATTAATCTACTCTAATTCATATTATTGTGTGATCGATAATTAAAAATGTTTTTTTTTTTTAAAAATTAATTTGATTGTAATAATAACAATTATTTTGATTTTTACCTACAAAATTCTTAATACTCTTGAAGGTGGTATGTATTTTACTGCTATATTTAAAAATTGTATTTAAAAATAAATAATATTAATTATCAATAGAACTAGGTATTTTTTTGTTTTTATTTTAACAGACCTACCGGTATTACCATAATATTGCGTCACTATAATATACAATAATTCGCTAATAGTACAATTATATAATATTGATTTACGACCTTACATGACGTTTTTCAATATTATTTTTTAAAAAATATAGCGTAATATTTTTTAGCTAGCCGTGGGGTCCTGAAAGTGTCTCCTCTGTCCGTTATCATTTGAGGGTAATAGGAAATAAGTACTCGTGTGGAGTAATGAAAAAAAAATTTTTTTTTTCGTATTATATACCTGGGTCGAACCCTTTAAATTTATTTGTTTATTTATTTTTATATTATATTAGTATAATATATAAAATATTTATTTGTTTTGTAAAATGATATTTATAAAACAGCCGAATTATATATTTGGCAATGTATTAATTAGTTGTATTTTATATGAATGAATGACATTTTTTTTTGTATCATTAATTATTATTATATTCAAATTATTTATTTTTCCTTAATTATTATGTTGAAATCAGGTATTTACCGAGATGATGAGGGTATGTTGTGCATCAATCGTGTATATTATCTTATATTGTGATTTATTATTTTTATTTATTATTATGTTATTTGTTATCACTCCACAACGACCGGCGATCCGGGTTCCTTTAGTTAGTAGCGCTCAGATAGTGTACCGGGAAACTCACACTTTGACTAGATCGTAATACAGTCCACTAATAAAAATTATTTGTTACGACGAATTATATATTGTGCGTACGTTATTTAAGACAAGTATCTCTGAGTTCGGACAGTTACCATGAAAAATTTAAAATAAATTTATTAAAATTACGAATTACGTAAATTTTGCCGATTTTCTGTAATTTTTTGGTAATTTTCCTTCTGAAAGCATACCCTTATTGTGGTAATTGGACCATTATTTCTACCCAAATTCGTACTTTGAGGCATAAAAAAGACATCTTTGTAAAATCAATACATTCCTCGACATCACTCAGAATCTAAAAGTTAGACCAAATTAAATATTCCCCATATAAACTCTACATTGCGTATTATATATAATGCTAGTTTTTCATCAATTCGTCATTCAGTACAGGTATACAAAACAAAAATGATTTTTTAAGTATTTGAAATCAATTTATTGACCGATAATTATTAAGTATTAATAACTATTTATGTCACAGGATAGTATCCCTTTTTCGCATTATACCTGTAAATATACATGAATTTACAAACATCTAATTTTCATACAAGAACATAATTTTCATATAGAATATATATGAATAATACATTTTCGTACAGAATATTTCATTATTTTGATTTTAATTTTAATTTGTATTTTAATAACAAATTGTATTTTATCTTTTAAATCGTAATAATATGATTATTTTCCTTGGGAATTCTGTGCTAATTTTATGTTTTATGGTCTCTTTTGGGTTAAATATGCCATGGTAATTTACAATATGTATTTATGTTTCAATATATTTTATGCAGTCATTTCTAGTCAATTTGCATTATTTGTATTAGCCATTTTTTACTACGAATTAATGATAGACCTATTTTTTAAACTGTATTATTATTTTATTTTAATGATTTATTTTATTTTATACAGGTTATGCAATAGATGATTATGGTGGGTAAATGATTACAAGACTATAAGCTGAATGACGAATGTTAATATAAAAGAATTAAATATTAATTCCTTTTTGGCTTATTTCTGAATTAAAAACTTATTAAAACACTCATATAAATTATTCTGGGATACGACCATGATTTCGACATATATAATTTTATGTTAAAATAATTAATTTTAAGCATTTCATATAGTATTTCTTATTTTTACCGTTAACTTGATGCATATTTCTGGTTGGTTGAGGGTTACAAATTTACAAGTTATTGCGAGTTGAATTTATATATAAAGAATAAAAATGAAATTGTTTAATTTAAATTAATTTTACACCTATTTCTAAATTGGAAACTTTTTATGGCCCTCCCATAAATGATTCTGATATTAAAGTATGCTTTCTCCGTATATAATATGTTCAAATAATTAATTACTCGCGTTTTTATTCTGTTAATGCTATGATTGATTTTATTATTTCCAATACAGTTCATTCTAGTCAATATACATTATTTTATTTCAAATTATATACAATTAATGGATGTATTTTTTTATCTGTATTAATAATTTATTTTCCAGATTGTGGCTGGATAGTAAGAGGAGATGGCTTAAGTAACATCGGTAACAACGAGAAATAAAATCTACATAACATAACAAACTTTTTTTTTAGATACTGAGTGAAGCAAAGAATGTACTGGTTTTACAATGATTTTTTTTTTTGGATGAAAACACTTTTTCGGGTAGAAATAATGGTCCGATTACCACAAGTAGGGTATACAGAGTGTCCTAGCTCTATATACTTATTGCAATGTCTCAGCAAAAAATTGATTTTATTAAATGCAGACTTCTTAAAATTATAATTTAGGCAATATACTGTTACGGTCACATTATGTGACCCGAACGGCTGCTCCTATTTTTGCCAAATAGGCATAAATTCTTAACCGCCCAATCTCAGTACCTATGACAAGTGGGTAGACGCAATATACAACACGAGAATAATATAAACAAATAAATACGAGAGTCGACTTATTATCGAATTTTATTGTGTCATTTTTTAAATAAAATCAAGATGTCGATTTTTAGAAATTGTTTACATTTATAGGAGAAATTAAATTTTTGACGTCATTATTTTTAATAATTAATATTTTAGTAACATAGAACGTAAAATTTGTTTTATCAATATTATCAACATTTCAACATTCTCATATAACTATGAGAACTACATACTATTTATTATGGGGCTATCTTCAAATTTTACATAACTTAAAAAATAAATAATTTTTTTTTTTATGAAAGTCATTTATATAATTTTTTCTCATTAATTATTATATTGAAATTAATATTTCAAGGCGGGCAGTATGTTCCGTATCGATCGTAGATATTATACCTTATTGCGATTTATTAGAATCTGAGCGGAGTGAGGGATGTATTGATTCAAAGTTGTTTTTTTTTATGCATGAAAACATATTTTCGGGTAGAAATAATGGTCCGATTTTCACGTATAGCATATGCTTCGCTTGCAAATGTTGTCTACTGGATACTTTATAAAACTCATTTTTTAGAATTTCTCAAAAGTTTTTCCTTGAAAAGCGAAAAATTGGCAATTTTTTAAACGCTACTTTTAAAATTATTTTTTTGTGATTTCTTATTAAGTTTTAGTAGTAGGTAGGGACTAGAAAATATTTTTGAGTACTAACAAGCGTGGTATATTTTGGAACGAAATAGTTAATTATTTGGAAAAATATAGAGCTTTGAACGTTTTCCAAAAAAAAATTAATATTACCTACAATTTTGAGATTATCTGTTTGAAAATTTTATAGAAGTCCAATACTATATTACTTAATCTGTTTACAAAATCGTAACAGGCAAATTTTTTCTATAAGCTTTTTATTTTTTTTTTTTTTTTGATCTACAAGAACCTTTTTTCGGATAGAAATAATGGTCCGATTACCACATAGAGCTTCCCTTTCTATACCAAATTTCATCTAGTTGTTACTTTATAGAGCTCATTTTTTGAATTTCTCAAAAGTTTTTCCTAGACAAGCGGAAAATTGGCAATTTTTTTATAGGTTTTTTATTATATTTTTTTTCTAATATATGAAAACCATTTTTCGAGTAGAATAATGGTTCCATTATCATAAATAAGGTTTCCTTTCTATACCAAATTTCATCTAGTTGTACTTTATTTTGTTCATTTTTCGAATTTTCAAAAATTTTTCCTTGAAAAGGAATGATAATTCTTTGAATATTCATCGTTGGGATTTGAAATTTATTTTGTATATTTACATACGTAATTTATATACGTGGTAAATTTTGAAATGGAATATCAGTATAATATATTGCAATAAATGTAGATACGCTCAGAATCGTATTTTCTAATGCAATATCATTGTATTCAAATCCTATTAATTATAATAAACCACTAATTTCTTCGAGGACCGAAGGGATGAAGGAGGAACGTCCACAATCGGCCTTCTCACTTTTTGTATGAATTGTTATTTATTGTCACCGCGCTGACAAACCCGATACAGCGAACTGTAAAATTTGCATGTTAAATCAGTTGCGTTCTAATAGTCAGGTGAGCTACTCCGCGTTCGACCCACACGTAATGTAAATTGATAAGGCCACAAAATAAAAGTACCTGTATTTTAATAAATGAAAAATATTGTATAATTTATTAAACAGTGGTAACCCGGTCCCAAACATTTTGGTATTATTTATGTATATCTATCAATTATCAAGTCATAACGGTTATACTATAGTGCGTTGTCTAAATAATAATTTGAAAAAAAACTGCATTGAATAATTTGAATTTTTCATGGAGATATTCCAATTAATAAATATATCTGGGAGGCCTTGTACGTATAGTATATTGAATTATTTTTATTAAGATCCTAATATGTTAACTATAATATTCAATATTTGAGTCTATGTTTTAATAATAAAATGTGATAAGTTAGTAGAATTTAGATTCCACGTTTCTATTACAGTATAAAATTAATTATCGTGATACTTTTTTTAAATTAATTATATTACCGATATTTAAGTCTATATTTTAATGTGTTTTAAGTTATTATTCCATGGTAATTTACAATTGTTTTGTATTTTAGAATATGACAATAGTGAGTATAATACACTTTATTTTTTCCTTGAAGAAGATAAGTGTTTATGGTGGGTTGAGGGGTACAAGTCTCTATAAGTTGAATTGTAATACAAAAAATAACAATAAAAGTGTTAGATTTCATTTAGGCTTATTTCTAAATAAACCCTCCTATAAATTATTCTGGGATACAAGCTTTCTTTTGACATAATTATTAGTATTTGTTGATTCTATCTTTATGATTGATTTTATTATTATAATTGCAGTTAAACACTTTAGTCAATATATATATATATTTATAGATATATTTATATTACTTGTGTAGTAGTATACCAACATCTGTATACATGTACTACAATAAAATAATCTATTTTTTTTATTATTGTAAATACCTATTAAATAATATTTACCTACATATATTGAACATTTTCCATTTTTATGTAAATGTGTTGATCAAAGTCTTTTATTGTATCCAATTTTAATATTATAAAATTTATGAAAAGTGACAATAGGATTATTAAAGTTCTATTTTTAGGATTCCAACCAAAAAATATTAAAAACCTAAAACTCGTTATATGCTGTATTCCAGCATATAACGATAGGTATAATATACCTATGGTTTTTAAGTTACTATTATGTTTTTTTTTTATCTTTTCCAGTTTATAATAATATAATTTATAATATAGAAATTTTAAATGTTTCTGATGTAGATTATTTTAGTCAATACACTTTATTTTTATTCAAAATTATGTACATAAAAAGAATCTGTAATTTTTTCACTAAAGAGTTAAATTTAAATTACTTGTTTACTAAATGTCTAATTGACTAAATTAGAAATTTTATGATAAACTTCCATAATATATAATGGGAAACAAGACTGTTAATAACCATTGCCGGCGCTAGGTTTCGCAGGTCTGGGGCAATGACATTAGAAGAAGCCCTAAGGCCTAATCTCAATATGTAAAGTACCTATTCTTTATATATATTTATATATATATATAAAATTATATATTTATTTTTCAAGTTCCTGCATATTAAATTGCATTTATGAATTTAAATAAATTTTGTTATTTTTCGGTAGAAAAATTTAGATTCTTAAAGGCCTAAGAAAAAGTTTTGAGATATTTTAAAAACGGCTTGTATAAAGTACCAAGAAGATACAATTTACTTCCAAAACATACACAACTCGTGGCAATCAAATCATTATTTCTTTCCAAAAAAATGTCTTCAGGCGTTTAAATATATAAAAATCAAACACGTGAAATGTGAAAGCTTAAAGGCGTATAAAAAATTTGAATTACGATTTTCGACATTTTTTACATGGTTATTCAAGAGTAAAACATTAAACACGTATCAGATTTTCAGCTTAATAAAAAAAAATTAATTGTAAAACCAATATATTTTTCGATTAGCTCAGAATCTAAAACATGATCATTTCATTTTTATTTGAATAAATATATGACTTATATTAAAGCACATATTAAAATATTAAATTTATTTTTGAACTTAAATAAGTAATAAATAAATACGATTATCCATGAAATTTTTAATAAATTAGTATATGTATTTAACAAATTTTTCGAAACATAATTTTAACATTTTTCAAAACAAACATTTCGCAATGTTTCTGAATCCTGGCCTTAAAATAATAATGTAAAGTAATAATAATCTCATAAAGAACTAAAAAATATTAATATAAATAAATAAATATACTGGTATATATATTATGGAATATAAATTATAATATTTAAAATGTATTAAATAATAACTGCGTTAAAATATATTGTTATATTCTATCAATAGTCAATAATTTGACTTTTTTTTGTTTGAAAATTAGAAATTGTAAAAGATAGTTATCTCATAAATTTGTGTCTATCATTTAGATTCCTAGCGAAGCGAAGAATGTATTGGTTTTACATTTTTTTTTTTTTATGTCTGAAGACACTTTTTTGGGTAGAAATAATGGTCTGATTACCACAAAATGGGTACGCTTCGGTTAAAAATGGCATATAATTTATACTTTATTAAGTTCATTTTTCGAGTTTCTCAAAAGTTTTTCTTGAGAGAAAAAATTCTATAGAAAACGAACATTATCGTTGTATTTAATAGTTCGATCTACTTATAACTTATTTACTAGGTATTTTTTTGTTTTTATTTTAACAGACCTACCGGTATTACAATAATATTGCGTCACTATAATATACAATAATTCGCTAATAGTACAATTATATAATATTGATATACGACCTTACATGACGTTTTTCAATATTATTTTTTAAAAAATATAGCGTAATATTTTTTAGCTAGCCGTGGGGTCCTGAAAGTGTGAGGCCCGGGGCATGTGCCCAGCTCGTCACGCCTTTGCGCCAACACTGCTTATAACATATCCCCACCGATCCTGTACTTCATTTCTAGTAATTTACATTAGATATCATTATATTCGATTCTATCATTTAAAATTCAGTCAATTCAAGTAAATAAATGCATTATTTGTAATCCTAGCTAATTCTATACAACAAAAGAATATTTTTTTTAACTAAACAATTACGTTATACGCATAATTTTTTAAAAATAATTTAGATGATGATGATGATGATGAAGGTAAATGCATATATATATATATATATTATATAAATAGAATCTACATACGTTGAACTATTTTAATTTGGATTTAAATGTATAAATATTACAAGACTATAGGCTGAATTCAATATTCTTTATACTTAAAACATAAGAGATTGATTATTTATATTTTTAAAATTGATTTATTAACCAATACGTATTAAATACTATTTATAATACAGGATAATACTGTTTTAGGTGTAATACATATAAATAATGATTATAATGATACATATTCAGCCATTCTTGTACAATTCTACATAATTTTCATTCTCATGATTTTAATTAAATTAACATATTTTAATTTAATACCAAACAAAATATATTTTACATCTGATTATATATTATGATTCTTTTCTGATGAATACTGTACAAATGTTTATGATCTCTTTTAATTTAGTAAAGTTCTATTTCTATGATTCCATTACAGTCAATCTAACTAAACCTAACCACAAAATATTAAAAACCTAAAATTCATTATATGTTGTATTACGAGAGGTGTAGTAGACTTATGGTTTTTAACTTACTTTTATGTTTTTTTTTCTTTTTTTAGTCTATAAAAATATAATTTATAATATAGATTTTTTTTTATATATTTTAGTCATTTCTAATGTAAATTATTATAGTTAATACTCTTTATTTTTATTAAAAATTATATACATGAAAAGAATCTGCATTTTTCTCACAAAAGAGAAAATTTGACTACATCGGCCAAATTAGAAACTTTATGATAAACTTTCATAATATATAATATAAGGCTACGCCCTTGCACTGACACTGCTTATAACATATCTCCACCGATCATAGAGTTCATTTCTAACAATTTAAATTTTATATCGTTATGTTCAATTCTATCTTTTTAAATGCAGTCAATTCAAATAAATATATACATTATTTGTATTTTTATACAACAAAAGAATATTTTTTTTTAACTATACACTTACTTTATATCCATAATTTTTTAAAAATAATTTAGGTAATGATAATGGTTATTCTACTTATGATAAATGCATATATATATATATAAAATCTACATACGTTGAACTACTTTAATTTGGATTTAAATGTATAAGTTCTATTCTTTAATTGCATGAAACTTTAGATTCTGGGCGAAGACAGGAACGCATTGGTTTTACTAAGATGTTTTTGTTTTTGTTATTTTTTTTTGATGTATGAAATGATACCAATTTTTCGCGTAAAAATAATATTTCAAAAATCGTGACTGACAATTTTTTTATAGGCTTTTAAAGTTAAATTTCCGAAAGTCGGCAAAATAACAGTTTCGTTATTTAAATTTTTTTTATTTCATGATAAATTTAGGTTGTGATCATAGGGACTTGAAAAGTGTTATGTCTGTACCAAATTACATCTAGTTAGTTCATTTTTCGAATTTCTCAAAAGTTTTTCCTTTGGAGGTGTAAAACTACCAAAAAAAGCGAAAAATCGGCAAAACTACAGTTTCTACAAACCGTCGGCTGTACGAACCATGGCTACTCGAATTATTTCGTCCTTGCGTTGACATCTATGACTCCGTCACTCGGCTTATTTCTTGCCCATCATTCACGTGTTTGTAAACATTTTTAGTATTCATTACTAAAATTGCTGTGTGAGTTGACTAAGTCTTCGCCACCTTATTAACCGGTTTAAGGTTACGGTCGATACGTCCTGATCGAGTAGGATGGCTAGAGACTCTCAAAACAAAAAAAATGACCAGGTGTCAGTACCGCTATAGATTGGTCGGGTCTGAAGACACAGATGTTAGAGGACGGAAATTTTAAATGACATCTACGCGCACAAGTACAGTGAATGCTTGGTGAAGGCCGCATTTCCTAGGGTCCTATACAAATGTGTTTTCCCATGATTTGATCTTTAAAAATAATTTTTAAGTACCAACGATCAAAACTCAAGGAGTTAACATGAAATAAAAAAAGTGGAAAGGTCACTTGGATGTTCTTCCTTCGTCTCTTCGGTCCTCGGGAGAAATTAGTGGTTTATTATAATTAAGATTTGAATGCGATGATATTGCATTAGAAAATACGATCCTGAGCGAAACTCAATTTAATACAATTACATACTGATAGGTCGTTCCATAAGTTTACCACGTGTGTGAAGCAAAATACCTATGAGAATACTCAAAAAAATTTTTTAGTACCTACGTTTAAATTTGTATTAGTTATTATGAAGAACCTAAAATCAATTTAATCAAAATTACGATTTCTGTAAATGTTGTCGATTTTCCGCCATCTTTTGGTAGTTTTTCTTCTCCCAAAGAAAAACGTTTAAAAAATTTGAAAAATGAGCTAATTAAAGTACCAACTAGATGTAATTTGCTACCGAATCCGTACCGTACTTGCGATAATCGGACCATTATTTCTGGTCAAAAAAGTGTCTTCACCCACACACAAAAAAAAAATTTAAATAAATAATCTTTGTGAAACCAATATATTCTTCGTTTCGCTAAGAATCTAGAATCAAAATAATAAAAACTGTAATTTTGTCAATTTTTAGCCATTTTTTGTTAGTTTTAAATACAAAATAAAAAAAAAACCATCTTTGTAGAACCAATAAGTACATTCCTCGCTTTGCTCAGAATCTAAAATAATTATATGATTGAATCATTTCGAAGTTGTTTTTACCAGTCAATAAATATAATTTTTATTCCAAATTATTTAGAATAAAGAATCTGTATAAAATGTAATAGTGACTGCTGATAATCAACTACACAATAAATAACAAAACACCTACGAAACTTAAGTAACTATTACGTATCTTTATTTATTTTAGTGTATAATAATAGAATTTATAATATAGACATTTTTATATGTTTTAATCATTTTTAATATAAATAATACTAGTCAATATATTTTATTTTTGTTCAAAATTATATACATAAAAATAATCTTTTTTTTTATCACATAAAAGTTTAATTTAAATTTCTTATCTTATATTTAACTTGGGCTATGCATGTTATTTTAAATAAAATAAAATTAAAATAAAAAATATATACAGAGTGAATCTTTTATCGTACTACTCTTATTTGTTTGATCAATTTTTTATGTTTTTCAATTTCCTTTTTCTAAAATATTTGTAATCGATAATTATATAAAAATGTTTAAATATTAGGAACTTATAAAAAAAAATTGTCAACTTAAAAATATTTTGGAAATAGATTAATTAGTATTTGAATAAACTTCTATAAAATTTTCAAACCGTTAAACCCAAAATTGCATGTAATATTAACCATTTTTGGAAACCATTTTAAAATTCTATACTTAGTCAAAAAATCGACCAATCGTTCCAAAATTTTTTCTCCAATGTAGAAAACCTATTTAAGTACTTAAAAAAATGTTAAAGTTTCTACGATTAAAACAAAATTAGTTATCACTAAATATTTTAAATTAAATTAACGGAAATCATAATTTTGTTGGTAATTTTTCTTCTCCCAAAAAAAACTTTTGAGAAATTCGAAAAATGAGCTAAATCTTTAGTACCACTAGATACATTTTTCTACTGAAATGATTCGTGATACCGTCCATTATTTCTTCCTGAAAAAAATATTTTCAGACATAAAAAAAAATGATGGCTTTTCGATTATTATCATTTTATCTTGTACCAATCTCTTTTATCGTCGTTATTTGTTATCTCTATTTCACCGATTATTTTCTAAATACCTTTAAATTATATCATTTTTTATCACTTTTGTCTTTATTTCATTGTTGTTATTTGTTTTGTAACATAATTTTTCTTTAATTACAACATATTTGTATTGATTACAGATGCAATTCTAAAGATTAAAGTAATAAATAAGCAAAAAGTACCTTTTTCAACTCAATATTATTCATGGTTTAATTGTTTGGCTATAAGTTTTCATTCTTTGTAAGATTATAACTAATTAAATGTATTATTTTAATATATAATTTTTTTCTATCCAATTGAAAAATGTATTAATGTTTCAATTCATAATACTTTTATTAATTACCTATTTCAATTTACTAGTGATAGTGGTTTAAAATAATAATTATTTATTGTTATTGTTTGTAAAACATATAATACTTATGTTCAATATATTTGTTTCTGTTAGATATTGTATAAAAATATTATAAATAATTAAGTTATATTTAAAAATATATTTGTAAAAGTAACATAAAATAATTTTATCAATACTTATATTGTATTTTTAATTATTAAAACATTTAACTTTTACCTCCTATATCATTAGAAAAAACGCTGATGAGAGAGGTACATTGATAACAATTTAGGAGTTATAAAGCGTATTTTCGCGATAGGTATGGAAACTAAAATGTTTACAAATTGTTTACTGATACGCAATAGTTTAGATAACAAGTTTATTTTATGCATCGTCAAAACGAGTGAAAACTGATTATACAAATTTAAATCCTAATCACTTATTAAAATATCTATTTTATTTCACGACATTGCGACAAGTACGAGTGTACAATACAATGTATTTTGTATTATCATTTTTATTATAAGAGGTAACAGAAATATAAAACTGTTGATGAAGGTTTTTAGTGATAAGAGAAAATATTTTAGTAAACAATTAACTATTTTAATCAAAAACATTCGCTAAAACGATTTTTAGTAAACAATTTCCTTTCGATACCTTTGCGAAAACACGCTTATATTGAAAACACAATTAAAAATTGCGCGCGCCGGTTATCTGTTATTCAATGCCAATTTTTATACACTTATTGTTAGAAATAATCGTTAAATTCATGACAAACTTTTGTCGTGTTTACAATGTTATGCTCACACTTAAACTAGTATCAATCTTCATAGTTTACACCATAACATTATATTATAATCAAAGAACATATATCTATGCTATAATTAATGCAATACCTATAATATATTGGATATTTGGATATATCTATGTACCTATATGGCTATATTTAGTGCATTTTCAAATATTTATAGTAAAAAAAAAAAAAAAAAATAATAAAAAAATAAAAAAAATAAAAAAAATAAACAGTATCTGATTCTACATCATACGAATTGTATTTATAAGTTGATATATCTAAGTTTTATATACTTATGTAAGTAAATATATTAATCATAAAAACTTTTTTAAGTTATAACTTTAATATATTAATTATTATTTATTAAATACTAAATTAAAAAAAAACATATTATATACAAATATATTAATATAGTTACTAAATATGGTTCTATAACAGTATTATAAATATATACAAGTGAAATTTATATCCTTTATAATTATTTATAGATTATTGTAAA
Organism: Eriosoma lanigerum; assembly: GCA_013282895.1. Lineage (NCBI taxonomy): Eukaryota > Metazoa > Arthropoda > Insecta > Hemiptera > Aphididae > Eriosoma > Eriosoma lanigerum. Next base: position 13,051 of record JABCUB010000028.1, on the reverse strand, counting down.
CCAATAATTGTTATCGTAGATTAAATAAAATCTAATATAATAACAGATAAATAATATTTATACAATTATTACGTAACATATAATTTATATGTACCTAACTTTAGATTATAATTATTTTAATATTGAATTTTTTTTTATAGTATCGATAATATTTAAACAATTAATACATAAATTATGCTAAATCGATATTATTTCATAAATAACTAAAATACTACAATATAAACATAATATTACATAATATATACGTTTGAGTTTTTTTTTTTTACTTTACAAATTAAGTTATTAGTTTGGATACGCTATGTTAGATATTAGAGAAAACGAGTGTCTTAATTATTGTCTTCGATGTATTAAAGGATTGGCGTATTGAAATCTATTATTTAATTTATTAAACTCCTCTCGAGATAAGACAGGTTTTTTAACGATCCAATCTTTTTCAGAATTTATTCTATCTTCATGAGAATACGTCTGTCTAGGGTTTGGCACATCTGGAGGTGATTTGCAATAGTCTAATGGATTTTTTAAATCATCACTTTGATCTAGAAAAGTGTATAAATTACAAACAAATCCATATAGGGACTAATTCAATAATGAATAATTTAGAGAGTTGAATGTTTTCGATTCGTTGAAAATAAATAAGAAAATTTTGTATGAGCAATATTATATTGTAGATATAATTTAGTCTGAATAACGGTTACAATTTATTTGAAGTGTCATATCGTGTCGCCTCAGTATTATTTTTTAATTGGCTAGACATTAGCAGGCAGAGTACGATAAATAAAACAGTCGTGTCTGAACGGCCGAAAATACAAGTCGAGTTTTAGTCGTTGAATATCAGTCGAGTACAGTCAATCGGCGGCGGATAGGTTAAAAATTTCGGCCCGGGCATTTACGGTAAAGTCAGCCCATGTGTTTTTTATTTGACATAATATTGTGTATATTAATGAATTATTATAAATAATACAATAATTATGATAAATTTTACTTTTAAATTCATATTAATATTTACTTATTATTTAATCATTTTTTTATAAAATATTTTTATGTTTGACAATATGATATAATGATTTAAATAAATGTTAATAAAGGGAATATAATTTATAATAAACAGTTATAATATTATAATAATAAAAAGTTTTTCTTTGAAAAGGAATGATAACTCCTTGAATATTGATCGTAGGGATTTGAAATATATTTTGCATATTTACATATGTAATTTATATTCGTGGTAAATTTTGAAATGGATTATCAGTATAATATATTGCAATATATTTAGATACGCTCTGAATCGTATTTTCTAATGCAATATCATTGCATTCAAATATTAATAATAATAATGAACCAATAATTTCTCCGAGGACCGAAGGGACGAAGGAGGAACATCCACAATCGGCCTTCCCACTTTTTTATGTTTATCACTTAACTAAAAACAAACTTTATGATAAATATCTATAGAAACCTAGTGTACCTATACTTCATTATATACCTAATATATAACTATAGTTAATTTAATATTTTTGTATTTTGTAAACGTGGAAAATAAATATCTATTAGAATTAAATTATCTTAGATTAATGTTTAGTAACTGTCGAAGATTATAATGATAACTAGATAAATTGTTGCTTATACAGAGTGTTCACCGATCAGAATATTGAGTATTGTATCATAGAAAGTGATTATTTTATCGTACTATAGCTACTTATTATTTAAGTCAATTTTTATGTTTTTGATTTTTTTTTTTTTAAGTATACTTTTTTAAATATCATTGTACATATATATATATATATATTTACCAGATATGAAAAATCATATAAAAATAATCTTTATTTATTTTTCTTTGTCATTTTAATCTTTTGAACTTTTCAATTTAATACAACGATTCAAATAAAGTGCTAAAATTTTGTAAATAATAAAATTGCTACTCGGGAGACGTTAATTTTGTTTATTGTTGTTTACAAACACTCTTTCAATAAAAATATTTTATTATTAAACCTTAATATACCACGGTCATATATTGTATAAAGTATACATATAGCTATAACCGATATTTATATAGTATTTATTAATTATTGTCGTAAGACTTATTCAATGTGTGGTCTCCATAGATAATAAATACATGACGCGTGTTTATTTATTTATTTATTTTTTTTTTTTTTGTAAGAAATATGTGGCTTATTTAAAATCGTGAAAATGTAACACAAAATATATTATTGAAAATAAAAAAAAAAATAATTTATTATTTTTAAGTAATCAAACAAAACACGACTCTATGGTCAAATTATAATTATATTTTTAGAAGAAAGATTATTGTCTGGATATCATCAAAAAAAAAAAAAATCCCTAAATACGTCACTGGGCAAAAATTTAATATTTATAGGGGTACATTCGTATTATTTTATTTTATACATTAGTTACTTAGTTTATTCAAAAGCACGTGCTATACGTTGTATACGAAATTGTGAAAATTCAATATAATATGCAATCATATTTAAATCAATAACTAGTTAGTTTTTTTGCTTTCAATAAAATTACGAATTATAGGTACTTTATTTATGCTGTTCAAATACATTACCCAATATTCATATATTATAAAAGGCAGTGATGTAATTTTGGCGGGGCAAGCGGGGGCACTTGCCTGCCTTAATTTTATCGTGATAAAAGTATAATTTTGCTCCTCCCCAGATAAGTTAACAGTTCAAATTTTAAGACCTTTAAAAAGTAATTGAATGAATAATATTATGCAGAATGTAATTTTGAAACGCAACAGTACTTACAGTACTAACATGTTAACATACAGAATAAAATAATTTGTGAGTAATTTTTCACATTATCTACATATCACGTTAATGAATCCAAAATATGTAATAAGTAATAACAAACAACTAATATATTATAACTGGTTTTGATACTCAGTATTTCTGTGATGTTATTATTTATTTCATTATGTATTAGGACTTTTTAGTATAAATTTTAACACTTATTATTATTAACTAAAATAAAATAAAAGTAATTCCCATGAGTTTAAGACTTGTGCCTTGTGTAGTAGTGTGAAAACAAATAATTAGGTATATGTAAAAGAAAAATGTATTTTACCCTCCCCCCTCACGTGTTTATAATTTTGATGAGTACATTATTTTGACCCCACCCTTATTTTTTTACCCATATACGTCATTGATGAAAGGTGTTATATTTTCTTCAGTGAATATTGAACAATTTGAATAAATTAAGCAGATTAATAGAATTTTCAAACACCAGTATTACAAAAGACTAAGAGACAAAATAAAAAAAAAAATTTCAAAGAAAATTTTTTAAAATTATTGCCAATGTTATATAATAAAAATTAATATAATTTGCTATTTAAAAAAAGTTTAAAACCAAAAAATTTTAATTTAATGTAAATAGATAAAGAATAATCGGTTACAAATGAATTTTATAAAAAAAAAAAATTGATCGAAAAAATTAGTATAGTACGATAAAAGAATCATCATGACATCATGTATATACAAATTGTAGGGATTACATATGTTTTAAATATTATAACAGAAATAAATACTTTTTATTTTTGTGACATAATATTTTTATTATCCAGTATACTATATTTTATACCTAAGCATGTAGGTATTTAGTTTATTAAACATATTAACATGTACTTACTATCACATTCTGTATATATTTATACATATTTTTTTAAAAAAATAAGTCATATAATTATATATTTTTGTTTAATACAATATATTTAATCTGTTTATATGAGCCATAATTTAAATAATAGAAAGAATACCTAATTACCTTTCATTTTGTTTTCTAGTGTCCCATGTAGTTTTTCATTAATTTGATTAATTAATATTATAAATAGGTACTTAAAATATAGAAGTTAGTTTTATTTAGTATGTATGATTCTCCTTTTTCCATAGTTGTGACTATTTAATTTTAAAAGTTGATTATATAAGTTTATAACAATATAAATAAATGCAATTCGTATACACTAATATAAATGAGTTACTATATTATAATGTTTAGTCCTATCAATGGTGCCAAAGTCCATGTTTATGTTTGGTAGTTATATTGCCATATATAAAGTCTAATTATTTAAACTATTTTTATAACCATCTTTTATTGTTTAACCAATTATAATTAGTTTTTATTAGTTTATTAGTTTTTATTATATTAGTTACATTAGGTACGATTTCCTGATCACCTTCATTACAGATACTCCCTAAAAATTTTATATGTATGGAAATTGGCATACATAATTATGGAAATCGGCGACACTGGATGGCTATACATAGAAAATTTTGTTTTAGAGGATGGGTATTTGTGGGGAAGCTGATATGGTGATTTTAACTCATAAATCATTAAATATTTAGAGTTTAAAGATAGCCGGTAATTTTTGGCACACGCATTTAATTTTATACTTCGACGTCAATGAGTTTCATTACACTAAAATGTCCTACGTTCTTCTATTTATTATACTAGAACTTGATTGTATGATGAATGATGATGTATAGTAATTGATGGTTACCTAACCTAACTTTACATTTAGTTTTAGTATATTGTGTACAATAACATAAGTAATATTTGAATTACAATTTTTATAATATTCATACTCAGAATTGAGTTCAATAAATCGTACTGCATAGAAATTTGTAATTGATAAAATTGTTCAAAATTAATTAAGTCCAACGGAAGTAAATATTATCTTATACAATTCTATAAATTTATGTCACATGTTAAATTTAGTCCACCATTCAATTATTTATTTATTTTTACAATTTAACAATTTACCAATCAAAACATTTGAATAGTGAATAGGTATATGATAATTTATTTAAATCAATATAATTGTGTTATAGATTAATTTGTGTATCTTTTTTTTATAATTTACAAACATCTTTTAGTAATAGTAATGTACGAAACTAGATCAAAAATGTGATTCTTTCATCTTTTAATAACATGTTACTTCATCTGAGAATTAAGATTGTGCTATAACTGATAGTTATCAGAATACATTATGATTACAATCAGTAAGTATGTAGGTATAGTTTATAACTTTTTAAATATTTATTTATGTAAATAAAGTTAGTTTTGTGATTCTCATTTGTGTCTGTAAGGTTTATATAGGTAGATATGATCATTAGAGTAACCCACTCAAAACACAACAGTATCATTTTAAACTCATAAAATTAACTTTGTAGCTTATACATTTAATTTTTATATAGTTACAAATAATAAATAATGTAAAAAATAAATAGATAAATTCTCTAAAATGTATATAATTAAGGTATATTGAACGACTGAAATAGTAAATTATATAATGTAAGATGAAAAGGATCGAAATACGGGCGAAAAATATCGATAACGATGACGGTCGCTAGTTCAGGAGTCTGTCGTTCGAGAGACTCAATTTTATATACAAATTTTATATGCAAGACAAGGTGGTGAAACGGGTGTAGATTGTATAGATGTTATTCAGTACATTGAGACTAGACTCATTCAATTTTTCTGCCGTCCCCATCGCGATTACGTATTTTTCTGTGAATACGAAAACCTTCAGCGTGTCGTGCGTCCGAAGAAATTAGAAAGAAGAATTGAATTCGAAATAATATAAATTATCTGTTCTTATAATTAAAAATCTATTACGATTATAATAATAATAAAAAAGGTTTTTTTGTCATTTTTGTATTAAATGTATTTATTAAATTTTCAGTCTCCTTAATGAATTTACTTGCGAGTCGCCATTGCAGTTAACTAATTTAAAATTGTATTTATACCTGTAGTGATTCTCGAACATGAAAATTCTAGGAGTTTCCATGATACAATATTTAGCGGCGCGAAAACACCACAAAAGTCGATCAATAGTTAGTGAGTGATGCCGCAGTGCACGCATTGTGACGTATTCCAATATAAAATAAACTTCCATCATTTTTATAATTTATGATTAGTATTTTTGTTATATTATATTTTATCAATATCCGAAAAGTGGTGACCTTGACAAGTAAAAATATAATGATATATATATATATACACTATATGTCAAACCCACATAGTTTATACTTTTAAATAGTTGCATAATTTTTTTAGTTTTATACAAATTATACATTTTTATACGCGTGCGTGAAAATCGTACTCCTGCGATAATATATTTGAAATTTTTATATTTATCGATAATCATGTAGTAATATCGGCTTTTAATAAGTATTATTCATCGATCCAATACTCTGAATAAATAAAATTTTAAGTAAAAATAATTTCGATTTATTCTAAATCCCAAATGTCTAATTGGTATACCCACTATTGTATATAGGCTATAAATAATTATATATTAAAACTCCATGAGGAAGATAGAATTTCTAATTACTACCTTCCTTGCCTGGTAAAAGGTGTAATACAGCTATGTAAATATTTTCCTTTGTGGACTGAAATCATGGTATCGAAGTTTAAATCTCTATTTACAGTTACATTTTCAGCATCAGTTAAAAGTGATTTATGAGAATTAAAATTCAAAATTCTTCGTTTTGATAGTGTACCAATGACTGCCGATAGAATTTTTTTTTTGTATAATTATAACATTTATATAGCCGGTATCAATTATAATATGTATAAATAAAAATAATAAACTGACAAATTATTCTAAAATAAAACATTATAATTTTTAAGTTCAAAACGGAAATCAAATAAAATGTATATACCTATTACTGTTAAGGCGTTTAATTTTAAAGTGAATTAGATATTTTCGTTCCTTTGATAGCATAATACATTTTTATAATATTTTAAAAAAGCATCTTTAAATTGTTTACAGATTGATGATTTAAATTATATATGTACATTCGTATCTATAACTTTTACATTTTCATCTTATTATTATTTATTAAGAATTAATAATTTAATAATGTATTATTTACCTAATATATAATGTATAATACCTTTACACTCTAAAATAACATAAAATGTAAATGGTTTAAAACAACATAATTAACGTATATTGGATTTTAGGTAAAACATAAAAAAATATCGAAACATAGTTTATTTTAAACATTACATTTTTTTATCTAATTATAAAAATTTCAGATATGGTAATGTTGTACATTTTAGACATTGCGCGTACTTTATAACCATTTGTTATAAATTGTGTTACTCGTGATAAGTCGTAAACAATTTAAATAAAAGTTTAATTAAATTATATTTTTATAGTTTTATTCCATAATATAGTTTTAAATTATGGAGTACCAAAAAAAAATTGTAAGTAGTAATCGAAAAAAATTATAAAAACATAAAGTGAGAGGCAAAAATATATTTTATTTTAATGCTGAAGAATACAGAAATAGAATTCAAAAAGTAAAGTACGATGTTGTGACAATAGGTGGAAAAGAAAAGCTATATGGTTGAAAATAATATTACGACACAGTAGACGAGTTATTTGTAATTATTAATGCAATGTAATTAATAATGCATATTTGACATTTGTAAAATTTATTGTATTAATTTAATATAAACTATATTACATTTATTGTATTAACTAAAAATTAACTATATTAACTATTTAAATTTTAATTGAATATTTGTGTGATCTATTTTGTGTTCTTATACGGAATTGTGAAATTTATTTATGATGGAATTTTTATTGAGGATTATTGTAATTTTGATGATAAAGAATTTGACCACTTAACATTAATGATCCCCTTTCCTAGGCGAGAAAGGATATTTAGACCACGGACGGATCATTTCACTTGGTAGAGAGAAGAATTCTTCGATCGATTTCGATTGTCAAAAAATACCGTTCGTTTTATTGTTGATATGATAGGGGATATTAATAAATCTGTTTCTGTAGCCGTGAAATTAGCTATGCGTTTCGTCGTCTTAATTGTAGAGTCCATAATATTGGTATTAATTAAAATAAAAAAATAAACGAAAATTGATTTACTTATATAACTTTTTCTTTATATAAACGTTCAATACTTTAATTCGTTTTATAATTAATATTATTGTAAATACTAAACATCAAATAATAAAATAACCAACGATAATATGAAATAATAGCTGATACAACTGAATAACTGATAATAAAACAAAATTCATATAAATTAGTGTCAGCTTAAAATAAAAATTAATGGAAATATTATAATATACATTATATAACTTTGATGTTTGATGAACTAATCACGCTCTTATTACTTATTATACAACATCGATGATAATAATCGATGATTAACATTTAATGCGCAATAAAACAGCTATATATATTTTACAATAAAAAAACTAAACAAATAACAAGATTAAGGAATGAAGAATATATTTTTAATCAAGCGATGTTACTACGTTGACTTCTTAAAATTATTGAAATTAATACAAATTCTGAAATGACGTTGTTTTATATGCATGGTTTAATAAAACATTTAAATTCACAAAATATATGAAATTCATTCCAAATATAATTATATAAAAATTAATAACATTTGATTAAGATTGCACTAAAACGTTATTATCATTATGTTTTTATAATGAGCGATTTGTATAAGTACTATACATTATACAATGTTAATATTTATATCATAATTTCGATATAAATTTTTATATAATGAAAATTTGAGTTAAAGTAAGATAATATGATAATCATTCATCTAAGCATACATAATATAACGAAAATGTATAATATATTTTTTTAATTTCTGCAATAATGGTATTGTGCTATAAAACAGCCATATCGATTTTACAATAAAAATGTGAATAAATAACAAGACTATTACGATCAAAGAACATTATTTTGAATTAACGATAATGATGCAGACTTCTTAAATACTCAATAAACACCCACAAGTCCCTAAGTTTTTTCGTTATTCTTTGGGAGTTTTTTATCCTCTCAAAGAAAAAGTTTTGAGAAATTCGAAACATGGGCTAAATTGAATACCAAGTATATTTAAATTGCTACCGAAATCATACCTTACTTATGGTAAACGGACAATTATTTCTACCATAAAAAATGTTTTTAGATAAAATAAAAAACAAGAAAAATACATCATTGTAAAACCGATACTTTCCTCGCTTCGCTTAGAATCTAAACGAATGTAGAGTGTAGAATAATATGGTTGTACTAATATTTTTGTACATCAATATACATACAGATATTTACCATTGCCGTTTGTACAAACTTCGTTGAAAAAATATTTATGATAACAGAAATGGTTAAAATATAACTTTTGCATAAAATTATGTTAAATGTTTTATATAATATTTTATTAAGATAGATAAATAAATTATTAGACAAATTAACTGTTTTAAAGAATCATTGGACAGCGTCTGAAAAAATAATTACATCTATGATGTATTGAACGTAAAACGCATTTATTATAAATAAATATTATTAAAAATTTAACATATTATGTTATTTGTACAAGTGCCGAGATTGAATTTTTTGAGGGCAATATTAGTGCCTATACTTTTCAGTATTCATAAATAGGTAGGTACTATAATAGCCTAGTACATTATTAGTTCGTCATTTCTATTTTTGTTTGTATTAAATATAAAATCATTTTATTAAAGTTCTAATGATGTTAGTTATTAATATTAAATGCACAAGTAGGTAAATAAAAATAATAATTGAAATTTAGATATGATCGATTCAGGGGAAACGATTTAAATATGAATAATACCATCGCTATCCATAATATAAAAAATCACGGGAGGCGAGTGCTAAGTGTAATTTATTTTATTTACGAGATAGTTTATGATTTGATAAAATATTAAGTGAGTTAATAACGAATCACATAATTCTTTGACAAATCCTCTTTAAAATTTAGTAAAATTAAATGTTGAGTTTTTTTTCTGATTTATAGTGTGCCCAGACATCGTGGACAACCACCCAAAATACACCACTGCTGGTAGCCAACGTAGAGACCACAGACGACGTACAGACGAACAAGTCATTTTTGTATTAATTGTAAAAATTTTATTCCAAACGAGTTATTTGTATTTTAATACACAGTGCATTATTTGAATTATTGAGTTTAACTAATTGATTCTAATACAGATTAAGTTGATCCTGGTTGGCAACAATAGGTTTTACAACGTCCGTTACCCCATCCTACCCCCCACATAAAATTTTGAATTTTTTTTATGGATATAATTAGTATTAGATTTGTATGAATTTGTATGACACATTCAGAATTTGTACACAACTCGTTTATCGACAAAAATTACTTTTTTATGGGAGGAGCTGGAGTAACGTTGAGTATTAAAAAAACTATTTTTTTAGAAGAATTTTTTCCAGAAACAATGGTTCTAAACTTTTGGAACAAATCGTACAAATTTATACGAATTACATACTAATTAATTGTGCACTCGAATATTGTAAAATATTTGTTTAGAAAATTGAGAGAACATTACCGACACAAAAATAAATATTGTCGATAAACGAGTTGCGTACAAATTCATACAAATCAAGTTCTAATAATATCCATAAAAAAAAATTCAAAATTTTAAGCGGGGGGGGGGAGGAGGGGCTGGGGTAACGGTCGTGGTTTTACAAACGAGCGCAGTAATTTCGTTTCGTACAGTGAACGAACGTTCACATGAAAAAGAAAGACCAATAATAAAATGAAACGTACCTACTAGTGTATTACATCGCATTTTAATCGTATTTGGTATAGATCGTAAACATCGATTTATGTTGACGTCTTCACGGGGGATCGTACACGTTCGGGCTCGTATAATAATGGGACGAGTGGCGTCGGTGCCGTATTCATCGTCTCGTCTGTATTATTAAATATTAATACAATAGGTATACCCGGCAGAGAAAACGAGCCAAGTGAAGTGCATCTACACATTTTCCTTGGACATTCCTTTCCAATACACGTTATAACGCCATATTGCGACACGCCTTACAGAATTAATCCCCAGGCGTCACACCGAAAACACGTGCATTATTATTATGTTTGAACGACAACAGTGCAAAGAGCATAAAATGTACAAATCCCTCGGACAAAACGTCCGCCAACATTGTAAATACTTTAAGAAATGAAGCCATTCGAATATAGGTTAGGTTATTATACAGCGATCTACGTGAATTATAAAATGTGTAAGGGAAAATATTGAGAAAAAAACATTATATCGGATTATGATAATAAATATATTTGCATTTAGACATTTTTTATTCATTTTTCCGTTAACTTTGTACATAACACGATGCTACGTCGCAATAAAAACGTGTGGCATACCGAATGCATTATACAATAATTATTTTACTATTGTAGTTATGTTTACGGGCTATATACTTATATCATAACAATATAATATATGTACCTACCTCTTTAACTTATTTGGAGTTTGGACCAGAGTTTAGGCTATACTCAAACATCAATTATAATCGGTAATAATTAAGAATAGATAAGTATCATATAAATATTGTCAAATTTACATAAGATAACATAAACCGTTCTCTGGCTTTGAGATTTTTATTCTAATTTTTTGAAAACAAATTATAAGTAATTAAATAACTATTTATTTTTAATTGCATATAACTATAGTTTTTGAATGATTATACGTATGAATAAAGTTTATGTTCTCTTAGACAAATTTGATAATAGACAACTCTTATAATAATATATTGGGTTTTTATTTAGAGGTCCGTGAGAATAATTTAAATTTAAAATAGAAACACAAAAAAAGTTAAGGTTTGGAACGTTTCGGATGGAACTTGAATTTTTTTTTATTCAACTATTATAATATAACATAATAAAAACCATATTGAAGAATACCTACTCGAAATTTAGACTTGGGCGGTATAGATCAAAGATCATATACCATTGAATTATGTTTTCAAGGGTGAGCATAATATGTAAATTATCTTTGAAAGATTGTTTAGAAGATTAGTAACGCGTCACAAACAGTATAATTTAATACCTTCTTATTCTCTAGATGTTTAATATGTAAATTGAAATATTTTATTCGGTATCGCATATGGTTCGAATAAAAAGATAAAGCAAAAGAATTTATATGACGTCGTCCTATTAGTATATTATAAATAACAATAACACAACGATCGAATTAATAGTTAAGTATACATACTTTGCTTACACTTATAGTACTGAAATACATTGTTATTTTGTTAATAATCATAAATAAATAAATAATTGTATGCTTATACATCATAAGACTTTTTATTATCAATATATTTATTTAATTCAAAATATTATCTCACGAAATGTTTTAATAATAATACATATCATGTACGTTTTGGGTACCTATTCTTTATCCGCACCGATTGTCAATCGTCTTTATCTGTGATGGTGTTCATCGATCCACGACGTGAAATTTCAAAGTTTTTGTTATTTTATTAATCAAAAATTATTACAAAATTATTATTCTTTTAAAATCTTATAAAATTGATATTTTGTCATAAAATAAAAATTTGGGACACTTTTTGAGCACTTTATTGTAATTGCGGTAAAAAGGAGTTTTGTAAATTTGTATTTGACTAATTTGATAATTTGAGTACTTATTGTATCTAATAAATTTAAATTGATATGTTATATTATATTATATACTGTAGATTAATTATAAAATAATCATCTAAGTGTACACATGGCTTTCTCAACTGCGTATTATAAACCAAACTGTGTTTTAAAATAAGCTCCCAAGCTTGTATAGCTACTTTTATCGTTATTAAAGATACCGTTATTATAAAGTCGTCTATGATCCCATTCAGAGAGATGTAGCGATAAATAAACTGGAAATAATAAATTTCAAATAAAAGACCACTCAGTATGGGTTTGGGTCTTGGAATTTAGTTGTGCACTAGATTCGGTATCGAAAAAAATGCCAATATTAATAAGAAATATCACAATAACCTAACCTACAAAATAGCTGGCTATCCTGTCCATTCTGTGACATTCGTATTACATTAGAATTATAGATACGTGTGTTTTTAAGAAAATCGATAAAAAAACAAACAAACAGTATATTTTACTTGAATTATGCTATATTAGTAGGATAAAAAGACTAGTTCTGGACCCCCTAACTTAACCTCATAGATTTGAAATGTCTCTAAAGGTTGTCAGGC
>JABCUB010000278.1:0-10456 GCA_013282895.1 Eriosoma lanigerum | reverse complement strand
CATTTATACGTACTGATATTCCATACGATGAAATATTATCATTAGATTTTGAATTAGACAAACTTTACGAAATCGATATTGATATAGAGATAGAACGGGAATTGCCGACTGATATTATTACGCGAGTCAAACAGATATATATATATAAATGATTATGTGAAACATTAAATACCAAATATAGATAACGAACGGCCCGAAGTACATATAGAGTTTAAAAACCATAAACCATTCTACTTCCGACAACGCCGTTTATCTTTTTATGAAAAGGAACAATTACAGATAATTTTAGACGAATTGATACACAAAAACATAACTAGGCCTAGTTTATCTGAATATAGTAGTCCAATTATTTTAATTTTAAAAAAAAAGAAACGGAGAGTTACGTCTATGTATAGATTATCGCGAACTAAATAAATATATATTAAATGATAGATATCCATTAGAAATATTATACCTATTTAGATTTAAAATATGGGTTTCATCATATTTACATAGCCGATGATTCGATAAAATATACACCGATCATGACCCCGTTAAGACAATTCGAATATTTAATGCTACCGTTTGGTTTACCTACGGGACCTACATGTTTTAGTAGTCTTATCAAAAATATTTTCGACGTTTTTATTAGAAAGAAAGAGGTTATAGTCTATTTCGACCATATTATGATAGCCACGGAAAAGGTCGAAGACTTAGAAATATTATCGCGTGTATTACGTATTATGAAAGAGAAAAGGTTAGATATTCGTTTAAATAAAAGTAAATTTTTAAAATCAGAAGTAATTCATCTCACTTATTGTGTTAGTGCTAACGGTATACAACCACATCCAAAAAATATTGAAATTATAGAATATTATCTAATGCCATCGAATCAAAAAGAAGTTCACAGTTTCAGTGGACTTGCTTCTTATTTTTGTCGTTTTATTCCGAATTTCGCATTGATAGCCAAGCCATTGTATCACTAGTTAAAAATAAATCTTAGTTATGAGTTTGGGGAAAAACAATTAAAATAATTTTATAGAATTAAATCCAAACTAAATGAGCAACCACTTTTGTCTCATACGCGTTAATTACATTGTGACGCCATAGTAGTCAGGGTTACGGAGCCATACTTTTACAACAACAAATTGATAATAAATTTCATCCAGTATTTTATTATAATCACAGAACGACAAACGTAGAGTCTAGATATCATAGTTATGAACTAAAAATATTTGCAATAATAAATTCAGTAAAACGTTTTCACGTCTATTTACAGGGAATTAAGTTTAAAATCGCTACTGATTGTAATAGTGTATTACCTATTTGTGGTAATCGGACAATTATTTCTACCCGAAAAATTATTATCATACATAAAAAAAAAAAAAAAATCTTTGAAGAAACAATACATTCCTCGCTCTATTCAGAATGTAAAATACTCGTATTTAGAGCACAAAATGATTGTTGATATATTTTGCAGGTACTCGCAATCAGTTTTAATTATTGTAAATTATATATAATATTATGCAAAACAATTTTAGCACGCATGTTCAGCTGATAATAATTGATAATTTTTATCAATGATTTTTACATAATTTACGACATGAATGTTTACCTAATATATTTATGAAAATATAAATTATTAAATCACTTCACGTCTTTTTGTATTAATTTTTGAACATTCGTTTTTCGCATTGCCATTAGCATTCTTTTTTTCCTTTAGAAAACTTGTAATTAATTATTCAAAATATTATATTATGATTCTATTAAAATAATCAAATGTATCATTATAACATATAAATGTAAAAAAGATAAAATAAACTACCTTTAAGATTATCCTAAAAAAGTAAAAAAAAAACAAAGGTATAATTTTTATGTTATTTTATAAATATTAAATTTTATTATTTGATATATTATAGCAATATATATATATATATGTATATTCATTGTTCATATAATCGTAAATATCCATTTTAGTGATTGATAAGACCATTTGGAACAAATTGGACATATTATTTGATGAAGTAAAATGAAAAAAGAAAAAAAGACATATGAAATTGCCAATCTTTTCATTAATATTTTTATAGGATATTAATTATTGATAATAAAAAGTTGTTTGATAGGGTAGGAATAATAAGCGATTTGAAAGTTGAAGTAATCTCCTTGCCAGAAATGTTTACGAATATCAATATTCAGAGATTAGAAACTCCATTAATTGTTTTAAAAATAGGCTTAAATAGTAGGTAATTGAAATTTATGGTATTGTATTATAGTTATTCTGTTGTTATTTATAATTATATATTATATGCTATTTCAATATCAACAACGTTTTTTGGGTAGAAATAATGTCCACGAATTAGGTTATGATGAAGCAAATGGTGGATTTTTTATTTTGCATATTTTCGCATATATAAAAAAAATGCATATTATTTCATAATTTAAAAATAAACACCTAAATTTCATGCTTTTTAGTATAATTTAGATGTAGTCGTTGGTAAAAGAAGAAAATACAATATTATTCATTCAAAATAAAATACACAAGTATTTATTTATGTATGCTTGGTATGTAGTTATATTTATTTTACCTTATCTAAAATGTTATAAACTCATATAACTGCAACAGGTTATTCTTCAAGAACAGCATTTGTGTTGTCATAGTCGTAGTCATAGCTGTGGTCGATTATTGTGAGTACGTTCTTGTTTGAGAATTTACTTAATTTAAACTTTCCTAATTTAAAATGCCGAAACCACAAAGCACCAGTGCAAAATTTCGACAATATGACGAAGAATTTTCTAATTCTTTTTTGTATTATATGTCATATTTTATCAATTTTTTGTGTTGCATATAAATGCATATAATTTTTTTTTTTTTTTTTTTTGCATATAAATTCTAGCTCTAATGATAACTAATGAAATTTTGACGGAGAGAATTACAATTTTTTTAGTATTCTATTTTTTTTATTATTTTTTAGTATTCTCATAGATAGGCTTCATTTGTAATACAATTTTAGAAAGGAGAGTTACATTTTCTGATTAAATATGGACGTTTGAATGTTGACCTTAATATTTAATATTATGCCTGCAATTTTAGGTTTACTGGTTAAAATTTTTGTAAAAGCATAATCATATACTATACAATATATTTACAAAATTTTGTTAAAATATAAAAAATTAAAATTAAAATATAATGTTGACCTTATAGTTTAATAATATACAAGCAATTTTAGGTTTACCGGTTACAAATTTTGTAACAGCATAATCATATACTACTTAATCTATATACAAAATATATTGAAAATCGTAATTCACAATTCTTTTTTTATAAGCATAATCTTTTGTTGTATTGAATATTATATTTAATGGATTTTTAATAGTCTGAAAACATTTTTTCAGATGTAAATAATGGTCTAATTACCTCGAATAGGGTACGTTTTCGGTAACACATTTCATCTATTAAGTACATTATTTATCTTATTTTTCGAATTTTTTAACAAATTATTTTTAAGGAAAGAAAATCTACTAATAAAAAATTCCTGAAATTCGGCAAAATAATGGTTTTGTTATTTTGAATTTTTTTATATCATGATAACTCTTCGAATTTTGATTGTAGAGACTTGGAATTTTTTTTTTTAATATTAAAATAGGTAATATACACACATGGTAAAATTTTACAACGGATTATCAGTCTAATATATTGTAAAATATTGAGTTTTGTTTAGAATCATATATTTTAATAAAATTTGGTTGCATTCAAATCTAAATTATAAAGATGAAGAATGAACGTCTAAAATCGACCCTTTTGCTTTTTTATTAATTGAAATATCGAGTCATTTCTATCGTTGATACGTGTTACCTCCTTGTACAAATCACGTTAATATTTGCATAATTAAATAATTTTACATATCACTATTCTTTTAATAACATAACTTCGGACGGTTATTTATTACAATTCTGCGTGTATAATCATGGAGAAGATCTCCTATGATAGAGTCAAGACTTGTGGGATTATGTATCTTCAGCATCCATAGACAAAATATAAAATAAATTAATTTAATTTATAATATTATTAAAGAATTTTCAAAAAATAGACTTAATATAGAATTTATCTTTAATTCTTAAAATTAGAAAACTTGTATTTTATTCTTTATATTATTGTACCTAATAATTATATAATATCATTTGATATTTTTGATATACGATGATTATTAATTTTTTAATGAGCCACAGAAATGTCATAACTGACTACTAGCACTTCGAAAGAAACATCGACTTTACAATATTAACACATATATAAACCAAGGTAGAATTTTTAAAAAGCATACTACCTTTACGAAAACTATCGACAACAGCGTACGGTGGATAGTTCCTACCAACGAAAAATAACATCGTTTCTTTAAACTGATAAATGTGATATCACAGCCAAAATGTTTATCTCAAGGAGGGTGAAAAAACCAATATACTTCGGTTCAACGAAAAGTGTCAACAATTATACACCAAGTATACGAAAAGCAATAGTAACGATGATGTAAATATATTAATACAAACATTAAATAACCTACGCAAAGCAAAATCGCTGAAAATTTAAAAAAATTTTAAAACTACTTATATTCTATGAATATTCCCTAACGATGATTATCACTATAATACTAAGGCTCCGATTTAAATGACCTAAAAAAATTAAAAAATGCATTTATTACCTAAAATCTCTAAAATAAATGCCCTAAAAAATAAAAAAAATGGCCCTTTCAGCGTACATATATTACAAAATAAAACTTGACCATCTATAGAAAAAATGTCACTACCGTATTCTCTCACATATCCACTGAGTCGATCAATGAACATGACATTTTTACTTTAGGCATTTAAGTTTTAATATTTATTAAACATATATACATATATACAAAATATAAATTCAAGCATTCGTAAAATATATCTGTGAAATACACCTGCAGTACCTTCAACATAATATACAACACGACTAAAAGCGTCCGACAATTGGCCACACGCACCACCGATAAAAATAATACATCAAACATCAATCATCATTATCGCTCGATAAGAAAATACTCCGAAAAAAGTTGTATGCAATTAAATCGGCTAATTGATTGGTGTGACATAAAGATAAATTTCAGCCTTGTCTAATTCAAAACCAGATTACCAGATTACAGATATTATATAGTTCAAAATAAAAAATTACGTAGTACTATGTTTATATTTCAATGTAGTCAATTTTTTTAGTCATAATACGAGAAATAAGTTAAAAATAATTCAAAAACTTAAAAAATGCACTTAAAAACGTCAAAAATGCCCCAAAAAATTTTGTAGTTACAATATGGAGTACTTGAATAAATTTGTAGCTTGGAATGTATCGTGTAAGACATTAAACAAAAAAGATGCAAATGTATTGAAATCCGCTCTACTCATTAGTATAATTTAAAAATAATACATTTTAGTCGAATCAGTTTTTTGTTATTTTTTGTTAGCAGATTGGGGATCCTAATTGTTAAAATAAAATAATATATATATATTTAATATTATGTAATATCTAACTGTACATCAATATTTATTTTCACACTTAGGTAAACTTTTTTACTATCTATATAGGCAATATAGTATCTTACCCCCCCCCCCCCTTATGAAATTTCTGGCTACGCCAATGTAGATACCTACCTACCTATTTTACTTTATATCAAAGAACTAATCGCAGTAAAAATAGGTTTATAAACAACGTAATGCGTTTTTATTTTAATGTAAAATTTATGAGAGATTTTTATAAACTAGAAAAAGTAAGATTATGATTAGTATTATTTCCAATTTGTTGTCAAATTTTAACGAGAAATATTTCAAGGTAATCTTGCTTAAGGTTAGGTTAGGCTTATTCACTTTATTAAATGTCCATGTATTTCAAGTGATTTTACTCTCTTCAGGTTGTATAAAATGTCTATGAAAACTGTTTAAACCTGGTCTTTGAAGAATTCATTCGATATTGCATCAAAAATGTAATATTTCAAAGACGAAGGGATATGTTAGATTGTTCGTTTAGCGTTTGTCAATAAAAACAAGGATTTCAAACCTCAACAGATTATTTATAATATGCGCTCTCCCTCTTCATTACTGTCTTATCATATGATAAAACATTTTTATATATTATATACGTACCATATATGTGGTGATATACATTATAACTACAGAACAGGATTACAGGATATTTTTTTCAAATTTTATAATTTACATTCACACATTTTTGAGGAATGAACTACTTCTATCCATTCATAGGAAATAATTGGGCCATTACATAAGATAACTGTATATTTTATTAGGTATTTAATTATTTATTACATACATAACATGATAATAGAAATTGATTTAAAACTTTAATACTTATAATGAAATAATACATAGTTGTGTCTATATTGATTTTTTATACAGATTTATGTTTCACAATGATTTATTATAATGTTTTAATAAAGTGTTACATGATGAGTGTATACACAATAATACCGAACACTTGAAAATTAATGTATGAATGGAAAACCCGATAGTCATTATTTATTAATAGTAAAATTTATGTAATTTTTGATTTAATTATTTATTATCGTTTTGAATATAGAAAGTACAAAACCCTTTCGGTGTGCATTCTTCTCCTAAAATATACACAAAAAAAAAAAAATACAAATTTTAAGACAATTTAAGTTTAAAACCTATGCTTATCCTACTTTTTTCTTTAATAAAGGAAAACGTGGAATTTTTTTTTTACATTTTAATTTACTTAATACCCAAGTATTTCTAAGTATTTTCCAATACTTAGATTTGAAATTTCCAAAATATGTATTATTAAAGCAAAAGAGAGGGGTGAGCATGCTTAATAAATCACCCTGTAAATAATTAATAAATAATAAATAATTATTTGTATATATTTGTGATATTCCCAAATTTATGAAATGGTCAAGTTTTCATTTTATGTTGTCCATGAATTACTAATTCGACGTATAGAAATAAATTTAAGGATCACCAATTTTATATAAATCCCAAAATTTTAGTTTGAATATTATATTCACATTATTTATATAAAATATTTTATGATAATTTTAATAAAAAAACATATTATTCATGATCATTACAAACAAGATAACGCGTTCCGTGAAAGAATGGTATTTGAGTCATACATTCATCCCTCGCATGGTCATTGTATTTTATTTCCCCAACCGATAGACCTGGGTTGGCGATACTATGGGGATGTCGCAGGTCACCGACTACTACAGTTGAATGACTGCGAGCAAACCGGTACGAATTTGACACACCTATTACGATGTTCGTACGAACTACAAATACGAGACCTTTAACTTAAGTTTTTCTTCCTGTGAAACAAAAACCACATACAACAACTTTCGAAGTACCGATTGTATATTAATTCTATACACTTAGTGGATTCAACGTTCTTGACTTAGTTGCATCATTTTATTGCTCGTTTCACGTTTTCAAGGAAAAACATCTCATCACCCAGCAGGGCCGGTTTGGGTAAATTTGGTCCACCAAGATATCAATCATTTACAGGATTATATTTCCTTGGTAACTCGCTTATGGTATCCCTGTCCATCAAAAGTAATTTTTGAATCTAATTCGATCACATATCGTTCCCCTGTATTTCAATCACAGATTTCAATAGTTCGGGAAAAACGAATCTTAAAAGCGAATAATTACGTAAATGTCATTAAGAATTGCAAGATCGTAATTCTTTGTTTGGTATAGACTCGGTTTAAATCCACTGCGCTGATCGACGAAGACTTAAAAGTCGAGCAGTGGTGGCATGTCAGTGTTATAATTACGCAGTTGCGTAATTATAAAGAAGAATGGGTTGTTCAATTTGGTACATTATGTAATACGAATTATGATTATTGTTATTAGTTTTTATTTAGTATTATAGTATTTTGTAAAACACTATTAAATGTAGAGTTTGATAACAAAAATGTCAAATAAGTGGATTGAAAAAATAATGTTCTCATAAAACAAAAACGATTTGATATGTTTACGTTATGTTATGATTCGTTATTGAGGAATTCAATAATATTTCGTTTAATGTTTTGATTTGTTTAATGTTATTAATAATTTTCCGTTTTTCGTTTTAATTACGTTTATAAATTTCAATAGTTTTCAATTATGTATATTTATAACGTTATAATAACGTTTGCAAGCATTGTATATTTATATATCATCTAGTCCAGCGGTTCTCAACCTTTGTGTATATGTGACCCAATAAATTTTATCCCCTATACTGACTCATATTTCAGGTCAAGAGTAGACACAGAAAACTTACCGTTATATAATGTAAATTTAGACACAAGTTTAGAGAATGTTTATCAAATTTTATTATAAAATATTAATTATTCAAAATACTATATTATTATTATATTAAAATAATCAAATGTATGATAATAACATATTAATGTAAAAGATAAATAATAATAATAATAATAATAATATATAATAATAAAAGATAAATTAAACTACCTTTATCATCATCTATAAAAGAAGTAAAAAAATAAAGATATAATTTGTTTATTATTTTATGAATATTTGTATATATATATTACGGGCAATATATTATATTATATTATTATATTATTTAATATTTTATTTTAATATATTCATAATTCACATAATCATAAGTATTCATTATGGTGGTTTATGAAAGACCGTTTGGAACAAAATTGGACATATTATTTGATGTAATAAAATAAAAAAATAAAAAAGACATTTGGAATACCAAACTTTCTTTGGTATTTTTATAGGAAATTAATTTTTAATAATAAAAAGTTATTTGATAGGGTAAAAAAATAAACGATTTGAAAGTTGTAGCAATCCCCTTGTCAGAAATGCTAACAAATATCAGTGTTCAGAGATTAGTAACTCCATTTATTGTTTTTAGAATAACCTTAGTTAATAGTTTATTGAATTTCTCAAAAGTATTTTTTTGGACGAAGGAAAATTACCAAATAATATCGGAAAATCTGAAAAATTACGGATTTCGTTATTTAGTATTTTTATATTTCATGCTAACAGATTGCGTTTTGATTGTAGGTACTTGAACATTTTTTTGAGTATTCACATATAATATACACGCGTAGTAAAATTTTGGAATGGATTGGTTTATATTCTGGCTAAATATAAAGCTATTAAATTTTTTCCAAAAATGCTTTATATTACATGCATTTTAGGGTACAATAATTTAAGTATTATATTGAAGCCTAATGAAATAATACTTAATCTCTTTATAAAATATTATGATAATGGTAAGTTTACAATTATTTTATAAGATTTTAAAGTTAAAATTAATTTAAGTTAAGTTAAAGTTTAAGTTCGCATTATCAGATTATCGCAAATATAGTATGCACTAGATAAGAAATTGCATATAGGTACTTGGTATTTTACTTGACACGTCATTCAAATTTCTCAAAAGTTTTTCTTTTGGTGAGGAAGAACTACCAAAAATTACGGAAAAACAAAAATTCACATAAATCGTAATTTTTACGACATTGATTTAAAATTTTTATGATAACTAGGGCTTGTTAAATAGGATTTATATTCATTGGAATCTTTTTTTTATAACTTTTAATTGCTGCATTTCTTTGAAATGTTTACGATTTAGGTTATGATGAAGCGAATGGAGGTTTTTTTTATTTTACACATATTTGCATACATAAAAAAGTGCATATTATTGCATAGTTCAACAACAAACACCTAAATTGCATGTTTTATAGTATGTTTTAGCTGTAGTGGTTAGTAAAAGAAGAAAATATATACTATTCATTCAAAATAAAATACCCAAGTATTTATATAGGTACAAAAGGTATATAGATATATTTATTTTATCTTATCTAAATTGTTGTATAATCTTGTATCACTACAACAGATTATTCTCAGTGGCGGCTCACAAGTAAATTTATTAGTGGCACGGCAATTTTAAAAAATAAATTTAATATAAAAATGACAAAAAAAACCTTTTTTTATTATTATAATTGTAATAGCTTCTTAATTATAAGATCAGATAATTTATATTATTTTATATAGACTCCCGTACTAGTGACGTCATCGTTATTGATATTTTTCGCCCGTATTATTATTATAATTGTTGATCATTATAAAAATAAAAATAGAATACATAATATTATATTATCAATATTAATGTTGAAAAATCCATAATTATTTTCAAAATGGATAAAAATATTAAATTATAATACAATTTGCCATTTTCTTCAAACTTTTTGATTGTGTTACTACTTTTTTTGAGGGGGAGGAGGGAGTCGCCGTCACAAAGACTCCCCTGACGAGCCTCCACTGATTATTCTACAATTACAGCATGTGAGTTGTAAACGTAATCGTAGTTGTGATCGATTATTGAGAGAACGTTACGTGTTTGTTAATTTACTTAATTTAAACTTTTATAATTTAAAATGCGAAAATACAAAGCACCAGTGCC
>JABCUB010000277.1:0-10471 GCA_013282895.1 Eriosoma lanigerum | reverse complement strand
CATACTCTCGGGCAAATTATTTTCGATTTAAATAACTAATATTTATTACCATAATTAAATAATAAATTAACATTTTTAATTCAGTGTATTCAATGTTGTTTTTTTACTTTCTATTTATTAAGGGAAAAGAGAGTATATAACTACACATATTTCTACTTATTATATTATATTTAATTCATATTAAACGAATTATTACTATGTTTTTATAAATAATAATTTATTTATAATTATTATAAGCATGTTATTAAATATATAGGTAATAACTAATAATCAATGTTAGGAATTTGAATTAAAATTAAATTATATAAATAATTGTCAACAACTATAAAACTTATTATCATTATGATTTATATAATATCTATTGTTGAATCAACATTGTTAAAAGGTACAATAATAATATTAACAGATTTATATTATTATGATAATAATAATGATTTATACAAATAATAATAATAATTGTCAAATCAACAATGTTCATTGAATGATTCAATATATTTTTCTGTTCTAACAATAATATTGTCTAATTGAAAATATAGTCTTGTTGGCTCTATATTAACAAGATTATTGTCAATTTAACAGTTTTTTTTATTAACCTGATTGTGGTTTTTCGTTCGGTTTATAGGGAAAAATAAATTTACCAATTATTGTAATTAATAATAATGAGTTTAATATAGATTTTTATATAGTAGGAAATAATTTTCCTATACCAAAGGATGGTATAATAGGCCATTCATTTTTGTTAAAAAATAAGGAAATAATAAATGTATTTAATTATAAAATAATAATTAACAATGAAGAAATTATAGATGATAAAAGTGAAAACCATTTTCTATTAAACTTAAGAACGGAAACTATCGTAGAGATATCGATAGCAGATTCGAAGGTCGGAGGAGATAATATAATAGTATAAAAACAAGAAATAGTAAAGGATGTATTTTGTGGAAATGTAATAGGAAAAGTCATTAATGGTAAAATAATGACCAGTATATTAAATATACCAGAGGTCACTCAACCTATATAATTAGATAATTTAATCAATAAAATTAACGAAAGAAAAAATGATAATTATGATAATTCCCTTAGTGAAATTGAAAGAACATTAATCACAAATAATAATGTAAAAAAAATAGTAGGAACATTAATTGATGTACCAAATAACTATATCAAAAATAAGAAAATAATATCATTTTAAAACTGGGATAAAAAGTGAATTCAAAGCTAAATTCAGGAATAACGAAATATTACCACCAAGTAAAGCTACTAATTGGCGACTTAAAATATTTTTAAAATAATTATCTGTATGATTTAAAATAAAATTTTCAATAATCACACAAAATTACGAGAGAAAAATTAAAATAAAATGGAAAAACAATTAAAGACATTTTATTTAGAATATGTATTGCCTCAGCTTGTCAATGAAACTCATTAATTGAATATTAATATAATTATGTATAAATAATAAACTATATATTTGTTTTTTATAATATAGTATATTACCTGTGTAATTAATAATTATAGACAAATTGACGGAAAACAGCAAAATTGCGGTTGCCGTATATTTGATTTTAAATATTTTTGGATAACTAATGCAGTTTCCGGTATTTGTACGTAGGGACTCGTAATTTTTTTTTTACTCATAGGTAATTTCTACACATGGTAAAATTATGGAACGGATTATCAGTATGATATATTGTGTTATATCGAATTTCACTCGGAAAAAATATTGGTAGTATACTATGGTTGCCCGGTTCCTATGATAATACGCGTGTTTATTTTAATTATTGTATTATTTATTATAAAATTAATATAGATTATGGGTAGGTAATAAATTAATCAGTTTAGTAGGTAATAAAATACTAATAATTGTTGGTTTGTAATTTCACGGAATTGACCGATAAGCGAAATAATAGTACACTTGCACTAATGTTCAACAGTGACACACGCGTCTGTATATATTTACAATATTGCCTATACAGTACTCCTTAATAAATGATCTGCACCAACCACCTTAATTGTAAAATAAGATCTAAAGAAAGATATGATAAAAACGAAAATTCTATGAAGATACATATGAAGAATTTTGTATTACTAAATGACAATACACAAAAGAGTAAATTGAATCTATTATGGACAGGACCTTTTGAAGTTATAGAAGTAATAGGAAATGAGAATATAATAATAAAAAGAGGGAGAAAGTGTGACAGTACACAAGAATAATGTAAACAAATATTATAATGATCAAATAATTAAATAAATTAAAGATATAAATATATAATAGAATATAAAAAAAAATTATAATAATAAAAATAATATATACAAAAAGTTAAAATTGTTTAGAGATTACCGCGTAAATCGATGAGAATAATAACAATTTTAATTTAAAATTAATCAATATGGAAAGCAAACAAGAAATATTTTCTAAACTGATAAGACATAAAGAAAAAACCGGAAGAATGCAGAGACACATGATATGTTTAGTTAAATTGAAGTAGTAATATAAAATATATAACGCATTACTATGATCCCGTTATAAATGTAATATTTAAAAAATGTATTTTTAAATATATTGTAAAAGAAATAGGACCTAAGCAAATATATAAAATGTGTAATAAACTAATCAAATTAATATTATTATAACCGAACTATGCAATAAGAAATTAAATTAATATTATTAATAATTTAACTACAAACTACTAATAAAAAAAAGGGAAAAAAATTATATTTATACTAATAACTATGTTAATCAATTTATTATTATACTAACTTAACTATGTTAATCATATTATTATTATTACTAACTTATCTTTATGTTAAAGAAATAACATTATATTACATCATTATTATATTATGAACAATTCTTTCTGTTATCTTACTCTAAGTGTATACCAAAATTCAGCTTTTTGTCAATTTTTATCTAATTTGACTGGACTATATTATACTGTATTATTTAATATCATAATAACAATGTTATTGTTCGGGTTTGGGAATACTGGTGGTATAATAATTAACGCAATACTATTTTAATTATCAAACACAAGTAATTAATTTTATTGGACTGTATAACTTTTTTTCTCACGTATCGATAAACGCGAAGTTGCTCGCTGGATTATCTAAATGCAACTAACTCGGCAAAAATCTCATTACCGTTGTTATCGATTTTATAATGTAATTTTAATTGTAGATGTGATCCAACATTAATATGACACTGGAATCTGTCCAATAATAACTTTTCGATATATTCAAATACATTTTTGAAATTATTTTATTTGATACCTACGCGTGATAATAATTGAGCAGTACAAATAATATTTATATAAATAATGTTATGTATATTGTATTTACATTGTAAAATATAAATAGTGTGAGTTCGGAGAATTTTGAAGGGTTTGTGGGTTAAATAATAATGAGGTGGATGGATATATTATATATATTGTAGAATTGCACCTCTTATTTTGATAAAACTCAGCGTAACTTCATATACACATAAGTTTAATGCAAACTCATTATTTTTTAAAATCTAATTGTCTATTTGCTTATGTATACGATATGCAGAGTGCAACTGTGGCTTCTACAAATTGTAAACATGTTATTGTTGTTTTTCATTGTTTTTGGCCACTTGGTAATTAGTAGTTTGTACTAAATATTTTTTATACTAATAAATACAACACAATGTATTTCAAGAAAATGTTGATAAATAATGTATGAAGTATACAAAATTCATACAAATTTCTAAATATTCTTAATTAATTAAAAGGAAACCGTATTTTTGTCGATTTTTTATCATTTTTCGGTAGATTGTCTTCTCCCAAAGAAAAATTTTGATAAATTCGAAGTATGAGCTAAATAAAGTACCAACTAGATGCAATTATCAACCGAAAGTATATTCTACTTGAGGTAATTGGACGATTATATCTATCAGAAAAAGTATTTTCGGACATCAAAAACAAAATCATCATTGTAAAACCAATACCTACATTAATCGTTTCGCTCAGGATCTAAAATTAAAATATAGACTTTATATTACCTATAAGAATACGACTATGACTACCGCATGAATAATATATACTTTTTTTTACTTCTCTTTTTTCATCTTTATTAGAGAATATAATAGAATATAATAGAATATAATAGAATACAATCTATACTACATAAAGCGTAATAAGAATATGTGCTATAATACATTCTAAACATAACATTAGGGATTGAAAATTTCATGAAATTTAAAATTTTGAAATATTTCAATTGCATGAAATATTTCATATTATAAGAAATATATAAATTTTTATTAAGAGCTTCTATTTTTACAATCATTTTTATTTAATTATTATTTGATATTTTGATCTAATATTACAATACTAACATAATGATAACAAAAATTATATAAAAATATTTTAAAGCATAAAGAATAATTAATATTACATTATATATATATATATATATTTTAAATTCTTAATAGAAATAGAAATAGTTTACTTTATCATGTAAAACCATTAATCAATGAAGAAGCAATATAACTTATAACTTAGTAATAATTTATAAAACAAAAGGCACATATTTTTATTCGTAGTTTGTTTTATATACAAAAAAAGTGTGATGACTTTTCCCTATCCTATCTAAAAATAACCTAACAACTAGCTTAATATCTCTACATTTTAGAGGAAATCTCCATTTAGAATAAATTAATAGCCCTTAAACAAGTTTTTCTTCCTGGTCAGAGACGCAATTAGGGGGGTCTAGGGGGGCTTAGCCCCCCCTAAATCAGCTCCAGCCCCTCCTGTTTTTATATTAAATATAATCATTTCTGTAATGAATATTAAAATTAAAATGCATGTTATTGTCATTATTGATACAATTATTGTTGTTTCGACGGTTGTAATCGGAGATTTTATACTCTATAAACTCCATTTATTATATTATTTTGGTTATTATGGATTTTTGATGCTTACATAT
Organism: Eriosoma lanigerum; assembly: GCA_013282895.1. Lineage (NCBI taxonomy): Eukaryota > Metazoa > Arthropoda > Insecta > Hemiptera > Aphididae > Eriosoma > Eriosoma lanigerum. Next base: position 5,521 of record JABCUB010000277.1, on the reverse strand, counting down.
TCAATTTAGATATAAATATAAATGTAAATGAAATTATTGATATGTTTGCTAAAACAGAAGGAAAAATATTATTTGTTTTGTAATGACTAATATTATTTTATAAAGTTCAATACATTTAATAATACTGAATATTTTGTACCATTATTGATTAGTATTCGCCTTTATTTATTGTGGGTCTTTTTACCTCCATGGGTCACATTTAGTAAATATTATGGTGGGGCTGAAGCCCCCCTCCCAAAAAAAAAATTTGGGCTATTTGCACCACTGTTCCTGGTCATTATTTAAAGTTGTTGGATTACCTTATTTATTAATAAATAATTTTATTTAATTTGCATGCCTTCAAGTGGTCACTTATTGTACTTGTTACCTGTTGGTACCTGAAATTGTTCTAAAGCTTGTCTTATTGACATCTTTGAAAACAATAAACTATACTTTAATGACTATAATAGTACAAATGGTATAATAAATAATAATTCACAGTGATTTGTGATAATAATTATGAATTATTATATTAATAAATTTATAACCTATTAAGGCGCCATGCCGCATGAAAAATACGTGTTATCTACAAGCTACAACTGTACAGTAATATTGTAATTAATTAAAAATAGTTGTGTTTATAAGTAATAAAATTCAATATTTCATGACTTCAATCCCTATTTTTAATACATTTAATAATAATAAAAATAAAATTAATACTTTAGTAAAATTTAAAATATTATACCAACTGGAATATCAAATAATAGTATATATATTATAATAGTATAGTACAATGTGTATAACATGTATAATTTATAAGCCTATATTATATAGTATATTAGTATATACTATTTAAATATTATACGTATATTACTATAGGTATCACATAATAAATAAAACACATTAAACTTACAAGAAAACAATATAATAAATCACATAGGGTTGACAGATAAATGTGAAAAATAATATGATTATTATAAATTTAGGTATATTACAATACAAATTAGTGGTGAGCAAAAGAATGATAAATCCGTAATCCGGATTAAACTTACATAATCCGAATTTTGGATTCAATCCGTTAATCCGGATTAGGATTGCATAAACCGGATTTGGGATTTAATCCGTCAATTTGGATTTTGAATTAAATTCGTCAATCCGGATTTTGGATTCAATCCATCAATTCGGACTTCGGATCATATCTGTTAATTTACCTAAAAATCTTAAATAAATTATAGAACTATAAGAAATAAAAATAAACATATTATATAATATGATAAAAAACAAAAATATAAAATCAAAATATTACAAATTACCAGTCTTAGTTTAAAATTTAATTACGTGTTTTAAAAGTCTAAAACCCTAAACATCACAATGATATAAAAATCGAAATAAAATATTAAGTTCTTGACCTTATTTATTAGATAGCACACATTTGCTATTATAAAAATAATATTTTTGATAAGAATTATGGTTTGATGGTATGATTTGTAAAAAAATGTTGGGAATGTTATTTATTCTATTTTGTTATTCAAAAGCAGTGGAGTAGCCAAGGAGGTGGGGGTTAAAGCTTGGCCGTATTTTTCATATTTTTGAAGTATTTAAATTTAAAAATGGAAGTTATTCCTTATCATTGTTTAATTTGTTATTTTGAAACATATGTAATCATGATTTCAACGATATAAAGGATAATATCAAGTGCTTGTTGATTTTTTTTCATTGTATTTTTTTGTTTTTTATTGTATTTTATATAAATATTACATATATGGAAGATGATGGAAAATTAGAAAATAATAGCAACTATAACGTTATATAAGTTTAATCGGATTCAATCCGTCAATCCGAATTTCAGATTCAATCCGTGTTATCCGGATTAAACGGATCTTAACCTTTATTTTAATCCGGTTCAATCCGAATTGGTAATCCGAATACGGATTGATCCTGATTTGATGCTCAGCACTAATACAAATGATTCAAGAATGACACGTGTAGGTAATTATTATTAATATTTCCTATATTATTCATACGATATTTTCTAAATTAAGAAATTTCGTCTCGATTGTGATAATTATAATGTAATATTGTAATTATGTACAATTGTAATTAATTGAAAATAGTTGTGTTTAAAACGTGTTAAAATTCAATATTTCACGATTTTGTGAAATATTTCAACGCATAGTGAAATATTTCAAAATGACTTCAATCACTACATAACATGAAATAGGGTGAGGAAAGAAACTATCCAGTGATCGCACTTCCTATTGCTTAATATAGTTTACATATTTTTTATTTATTTTATTTTTATTTTCTATTTAGTTATTGTTATTATTAATTATATATATACAATATACATACATATATATTTGTTATTCATTGAAAAGATCTCTGCACCAGCTTCTTTTTAGTCACCGTGGTAGATTTCCAGGAATCACGTGAGTGGCTAGACCAGATATTAGAGGGTTAGGGTGAGAAGGCTATTTGTTGAAAAAACGTTTGTAGCACGTTTTAGCTTCTTCATGAATGGTTTTAATTTTTAAATCAGAAAGGAGAGTAAAATTAGAAATATGAATGGGGTATTGGTAATGGAGCGCAGTATTTTGTTTTGGACGGTTTGTATTTTATTAAGGTTGGATTTTTTGGCATTAATCAAAATTGCAGTTCATATATCGACATAGGCTTAATTAAGGATTTGTAAATGAGGAGATTTACATTTAATTTAGTATGTTTGTTTGATAATAATGTTTTTAGCAGCCGGATTCGCGCATTAAAACTTAATTTAATTAATATAATAAATAATTACATTATTCATTAGTTATATCTTAAATATGAATCCCTAGTAACTACGAACACAGGGACGGTACGAATTGGGTAAAAACAGATTTAATTTAAATAAACAACTAGTTATAATTTTTAAATGATTACTTATATTAATTTTCATTTTTTATTACAGTTAACTTGATTTTTTATACACTTATACTATATTAATAATTTATTAATTTTACACTATTGTTATTTTTAAATTTAAATACTTAATGCTGATCCGTAGACTGTCTTTAATTATGATTCATTATTATTCTAGGATTCAAATTTTATCATATTTTCTTTTATGTAATACATCTCACTGCCATAAGAAGACCTTCTTTTCGAGTCCATAAAAACATAACACTTGGGCATTGACTTAATCAAAACAATTTCTGGTTATTTTGGTTTTCAACAAAATTATTGTAGAAAATAGAAAAAAAAATATTTACATAGTTTTGAACCATGCAGTGTATCAAAGTTGTTTTGCTTCAAGTTCTGATAGTACAACCTTAAAGGTGCATTTACGTGTATTTCTTTTACTTAATTTTCGAATTTTCAATTACTTGTTCTATTAATTCCAAGCATCAAAAATCAAACTATAATGATTTAATGTATCATGCACACAATCTTTAAAGAACTGCATGCCATCGCAAGATAAAAGTTCCAGTTGTCCCAAATCAAATAATTGGACAAGTCCTATAAATACGTTTGGTAATTCTGGAAGCGAACCTTTTCGTACATAGGTACCGCATAATTTTTTCAGCTTTGGAACATGGGTAATAAGATGATTCATGGCTACTTAAATTTAAATGATGAAAAATAAAAAAATAAATATATTATAAAATATATACTTTAAATTCAGAGGGAAGCGAGGTATGTATTAGTTTTACAATGATTTTTTTTTAATATGATCAAAAGACACTTTTTTGGGTAGAAACAATGGTTCGACTACAACATAGGAAATGCTTTTGATAGAAAATTGTATTTGTTTGGTACTTTATTTGGCTCACTTTTAAATTTCACAAATGTTTTTCTTTGGGGGAAGAAAAACTAACAAAAAATGGCGAATAAATCTAAAAAATTACGGTTTCTGTTATCTAAAATTTGTTTATTTTATGATAACTGATTAAGATTTGATCATAGAGACTTTTTTGAGTACTCGCATAGGAAGTATATAAGCGTGATAAAACTTTGAAAAGATTGGTTGATTTTCTGACTAAGTATAGAGTTTTGAAATTTTTTCCAAAAATGTTTAATATTAGCTGCAATTCAGGGTTTAACGATTTGAAAATTTTGTAGAAGCCTACTTATATAATACTCAATCTATTTATAAAATATTTTGAAAATCGAAAGTCATTTTATACATATATAGCTAATTATATAATTTTATCAGTATAGATTGCACGTAAGACCTTTCTCTTTTCTTATCATTAATTTTTCGATGTATGCATGTTATTATCGATCACATAACTTATGTTTATTTCAAATCTCTTCACTTTTTCTTTCAGCTATGACACTTTTGCCGTCTTGAGTTTGTTGCAAATCGTTCCTAGTGTTGTGTTAATGATAGATTTTTAATTAATAAACTATTGTAAATACGACGAAGTAATGAAGTGATGCACTCCCGCCTCATTTGTCGATTTACACAAATAGAAGATCTAAAGATCATAGATAAAAACTTAAAACTTAAAACATAACATTTTTTAATTAATTTTTTGCTTAAATCTAATGTTGCTATTATTAATCATTATATTAAAAGTTAATTCCTCTGTTCAAGTTTCAAATCTTGAACTTCTAATCATATTATTACTGCTTGTGCATTCTGTTCATTAAGTTATTTAATTGTTCTCTATAAAATTATTATATGTTGTTATTAACTATTTACTTTATTATAGATAATGAAAATTATAATGTGGAAAAAATTTCGGCTTGGTTATTTACCCAATATTATTCTGCTAATGATGTCTAGTGTTTATACAAATATGTATAAAGATCACTGTGCAGATACCATATGTGCTAATACACATTATATTGCACACATTTGGCAATTTTATCCATTATTTAATGTTCGTGGCCTAATAAAATATGTGAACAATACTTTTTTTTATACAATCAAAACTCAATTAGTTATCACGAAATTAAAAATTAAAAATTACGGATATCGTAATTTTGCCGATTTTTCGCCATTTTTTGGTAGTTTTTTTTCTTTTAGGAAAAAACTTTGGAGAAATTCGAAAAATGAGGTTTATAAAGTACCAACTAGACGCGATTTGCTACCGAAAGCATACCCTATTTATGGTAATCGGACAATTATTTCTATCCGAAAAAATGTTTTCATACATAAAAAAAAAAAAAAAACATTTTTGTAGAAACAATACATTCCTCGCTCCGCTCAGAATTTAAAATTCTGTATATGAAATTGAAGAATTTATCAATATACACCACAATGAAAAATTCCTAATACAGCCTTTTATAATGATTATTGGTACACCAAATTGCCCAAAAGAATTTTTTTTTTTTTTTTTTATGATAGAAAATATTAAGTATACCCTATTTTACAAGCCGTAGATATAACATTTAAACTATTTTATCTCTTTAATTTGGAATATCCATTAGATCAGTCCTAGTTTGGATATTTACACAAAACTATTTTGATTGTATCAGTATAAGTACTAAATTTGATATACCTATTATGCCATACTCTCGGGCAAATTATTTTCGATTTAAATAACTAATATTTATT
>JABCUB010000276.1:0-10473 GCA_013282895.1 Eriosoma lanigerum | reverse complement strand
TGTAGATTATTATATATTTTGACATGCGTACTTTTGTTCTGGCAATGGGGAATACAAAATTAATTATAGTTCAAGTTATATTATACTCTTAATTTTCACGATCAGGATTTTTAAAATTTCGGAAATTTCAATGTGGGTTTCCGATGAGATCGTCACGAATAATGTTAACACTTAATTCATTACCTATTATTGATAATTAATACTAAACATAAAATATTTATCTACTATAATGGTATTGACAATTGCATTGTAAACCTAATTTATAAAATGTCACAGTTTTTATTTAGGTCCATAGTCGATAATTATATGGCAGCGTTGGCCCTAAATGGACCGTAAGCTGATGATGAAAAAGAAGAAGTATACTTTTCACTTTTGAATAATTTTACAGAAACTATTTGAATAATATTGGATTATACACAGAAAGTAGTCTATTCTATTTGTATTAATAAATTATATTTGAACTTATAATTATTATAATTATTAGTATTATAATGAAGGTATTTCATTAAATGATAACAACAAAATGATATTTTGGATTCATGGTGGTCCAATGTCCTGCGAATAGACATACTCGTCTCTCGGGATGGGGTCAACTTTTTATAAGAAAAATAATATACAATTATTATTAACTAATCATACTAATAAATTAATATATTATATTATACAAATATGCATTTATCTTTAATAAATATAACACATTGATTTAAAAGTAAAATAATGTATTTTAATAATGTACCTATTCAAGTATTAGATTAAATTGTATCGTTATATAGATTAATTATAATTATTTTTCATAGCATGGTCAATGAGATTTATTTTACTGTGCTTCTGACTCCACGGAGTTCAAAGGTAATATTATACCTATGGTGCATACTCAATAAAAAAAAAAACAGATCAATAATTCTATAAATATAGGATATACGTATATCTTTTTGAAGAAAACTAAATAATGAATATATTTATAATGCCTTTGAGACCTTTTACCCATTACTTTCCTGTATGTAGGTACTTATATGTTTTAAATTAAAATTATTTTCTTTCATTGATTTATAAAATCAATAACAATAGACTAAAATAGCAGGTCATAATAGCAATCAATATTACAAATCATCATTAAATTCGAAACATACCATATTGTATCCTTCATTTACAAAAGAGTCATTCTATCGTACAGACGTGTGTTTGGTAATGATATTTATTTTTGAAGGAAAATTTTACCTACATTAAATAACTTATAGGGAGATTTAGTTTTATATATAATATTATAATATGACAGTAGCGATTACGACGTAAACTGTATTTTTCATTTTTTGGTTCTTAATAGAGAATTTTTAAATTGCTTAAAGTATTAATAATTATTATGTTTTTCATTCCATTTTTAATATAATATAATGGATAGTAGCCAGTAGGTTACGAACATTAAAGTTTAAATACGAGTATGTAAGACAAAGAGTGAATTATATAGTAATATTATTATTTTAGAAAATGTAAGCAAATAAACTTAGTTTAATTTTTAATATTTATATCAAAATCTTAAAAAAAAGATTTATAAAAAAAATTGATGTTGAAATTAAAATAATACTATTTTAATCTTTTAAATATCTAATATCTAAACTTACAATTAAATAACAAAATTGACTTTGAGTTTATTTAATTGTATAATACTTCATAAAAAAACTATAAAAATATTTGCTAATATAACATTTAATAATAAATTATTAATTAAAAGGAAATATTATACTGAATATAAGTAATATATACTTATCTACTGTCTAAAATTTTACTTCAAAAATAAATATCGTTACATAACACACAAAAGAAAAATAGTTAACTATAAGTAGTTTGTGGATAGTAACGATGATATATGTATACATTGAACAATTTTCAATCGATTAACGATCGACTGCCCATAAGGAAATTAGACGAGAAATAGTGGATAGGTGAATAAATTGTTATTTATTTTATTAGAAAATTGTTTAATTCATTTTGAATCGTCTCAACAAACAATGATAAAAGAGAACAAGATAATTCAGTTATAAAATTAGTTAAGTTTAGTTTTCAGTAAGTAAAATTCATGTTCACTATTTAGTCTAAATAATCAGAGGTGATGATTATAATTTACATAATTTATGCATATTTTAACAAAAATTATGAAATACAAAAAAATTAAAGAATAGTGGTCAGAAAAATAAATTCAAGTATAATGTTTTTCCTATAACACATTCGGAATGTGACATTCCTTTGTAAAATACAAGAGTAAAATGTAATCCAAGTGAAATAAGTATACAAATTGTTAATTCAAATTATAACATATTTACACATATTTAATGAAAACTATACTCGGCGCGAGTTAAGAGCTTGAGTGGTCGCGTACGTACAACCAGTTCCTTTATCTGACGATGAGTCTATCGCTCATCATAGTGGTCAACTCCCTTTTTTGTATACGTAGTGCATGCGTTACACACATATATTATTATACACAGTGTATGACGTATACTTATTTTAAGTCACGCTGTATAGAGCTGATCGAATATTTTGTAAGCCAATCAGGAGCCAAATCGTCTGCCGCCCAGTCATGCTCTTATAACCTGCACCTATATTTATTTATTTGTTTATAATTATTCCATGATAATTTCTTATTAGAACATACAATTTTATTTATTTCTCTTTTTATTTTTCATGTCGTTAGTTTTGTCAATAATTATTATTATGATGATCATCGATAAGCAGGAAGGGAGGAGAGGAATCGTATAAAAAAAATATATATAAATGAATATAAATATATTACACGGACACTCAGATGATAAGTTCATCAAAACATTCTAAACATACAAGTTTATGTTTGTGTGTAAATAATATATTAATGATAAATAAATACAATTTAAGAATCTATATTCTAATATATTTAAAAATGTATACAGTATAATGTGTTTTTTTTTATTTTGCGTTAACTATTGAAAATCTACCTAGTGAATTTGTTGTAAATGGAGATAGCAATAAAATGACAATAGAAAGTTATCAATAATACAAAGTTAAATTTATTTCCGCTGTAATAAATTAGATTACATAATTCCTATAAATGTGTTTTTTTTTTGCTATTTTTTATTCCAATTACGCCACGGTTGGGACCCGTATAACATAACAACGCATAACCTCGTCTCGCTCCGTTTTTATGTGTGTTGAGCATTTATCGTGAGCATCAACGCGTCTTCAACAAATATAGGAATTTAATGCTAATGGTTAAACAGACACGTCATGCGTGTTTTTTTTTTTTTATAAGAAATTGAATAATACAACTAACAAGTTTAGTAGATATAAAATCGCCATTGGTAGTAGTAAAATTTTATTAACGTTCAATACGCATCACACGCAAATATCGCGTCTTGTTTGACCGTACACTAAAGACCTTGTTATTACAATAATGACCCGCATTGTTTTATGCTAACATTGAAGATATTTTTAGAGGCCGTATTAAAAAAAAAATTGTTATTACAATGTTACGCTAAGCTAAATGTTATCTTTAACATTGTGTTAGCTGAGAGTAAATTTACCCGCTGTTTGATGGGCCAGTTAAGGGTCTTCGATGGCAAAACGAGAACGCACGCGATGCATCATAGAATGCGCTTTTACTACTTTTCTAGCGGCGCATGCACGCGACAACAATACATATCTTGGTTTATACGGGCGCTATTAGAACACAAAACGAGAGCGCGATTTATTGTTTTATGAACGTTCGTCCTATACGCATCACATAATTATGGTTGGGTGAGGAATAACTTATTATGATGACTATACGTACGACGCGGCGACATTACGTATTTTCGTCTCCTAACCTGTTTATATTATAGTAAGATCATGCGTTTCCCACAAATTAATTATATATGAAAGCTAATGTTTACCTGCATATGTACTATAATTATAATATAATATGTACTATATAAATAAAGTTACCCAAATATATAACACCAATCTATAATACAATTATGAATTGGGTAAGTTTTTCATATCTTATGTACAATTTCATAGACGCGAGCTTACGTCTCAAAATTTCATTATTTTGTTATATAACAGGTTATTAGGTTATTACGTTAGGCATACATGATAAACACATATAATAGTATATAAAGTTTTTTGTTTTTTCAAAAGGCATAAATGCAGGAAAATAATGTTTTTTTTCACATATTATCACTACTTATTGAGTAATAAAAATTAACAACACAATATTTTTACTTATCAATTTGTACATAAATTATAATTTAGATATATAGATATAATACACATAAAAGCTTATAAGAATAATTAATTATTTAATTTAAAGAAAAATTATTAGACATCACTTTTTTTAAATTTTGTACAGTTTTTTTTTTCTTGTGCTTTTATTATATAATCTGGATTTCTTATTGGCATATTTCTAATATGCCTTGGATCTACTAGCTCTGGTAAATAACAGTTGAAGTAAAATTGTTCAAGTTTTGGTAACATAGAAGTAGTCCAAAAATGAATGTCTCTTTTCACAATTTCGTATTTTATACCTTTTCTTGTCCACACAGCAAATATACAATAATCCTTTTCACAAATATTTAATTGTCCTTGAATTTGATAGTACCACTTGTGATTTTTTTTAAGTTCTAATGACCCATTTTTATTTTTCTTCCAACAATTAATTTTTTTTTTTCTATCCCTTCTTCTGGTGTCATATCGGCAGATGATTGAGGGCATTTTATTTCAACTAAACCATCATTATTAATTAACCCATCTGGAGTTGCACCCAAAAAATATTTAAATTTATTTATAAATAAACCACACTCTCTAATTTCTATATTTAATAACTTTTCTAAAGACATTTTTGCTTCTTTTTCGTGATTTCTTCCATATTCCATTGCAATTGTATCGACATCTGTTGTGTACATTAGACTTTTTACTAAATTTTCACATCCTGTATCTGAGCGACGATTAATTATATTTCCAAAATTAGAAGCAGTAAGTAATTTACGTCTTATTTCATACCAATTGTTACATGAGCTTTGTTTTATAGTCTCTCTTTCAATAAGTTCTCTTTGTGTAGCCATTTTTTTAAGTGATTCTAAAAGTTCATTTTTTTCTACGTTAAATTCATTTTCATTCATATCTGGTTTAAGCGCATTATCTCCATATGATGCGTTTGAGCAATTACTAACAAATAATTTTTTTTTAAACCTCTTATTAACTGTCAAGCGACTATTTTGTCGAATTTGATTATTACGTCGTGTTATTTCCATTTTCACTGATGGCAATTTTCCAATAGGACTATTTTTTAAAATTGATTTATGTAAAGAATAAAGTGGTCTCTTAGTATTTTTAGTTACTGTTGCAATCGCACAACGTCCAGCGTATGATCCTTTTAGTGCGAAATTTATTCTTTTACCGCCTATAAGTTTTGCAATTATTCCATTTAAAGATTCAACTATATTACTATCGACATTTAATATTAAACTTGAACTATGCCTTGCAATATACCGAATAGGTCGCATTAAGTTCTCCAAAAATACTCGATCGGTACTTTCAATTTTTTCAAAAAAATTATTACTATCATCTTTTTTATTACAAAAATAATTTGAACAATTTTTATGGTATCCAAAAACATGATTCGCAACATTTAAAATGTCATTTCTAAGGCCTTCAACTGAGTTTTCTTTTTTTCTATATTCTATAGCTTTTATTATACCTTTTCTCATTCGCAAGATATTGATTGATAATAATTTTCTATGAACTAATTGACCTGCTTGTTTTTGTACCGATATCTCTTTAAGCTTATTACAAAAATTACGAAGAAGGTGGTTACGACATTCAACTTTTTGTACTAACAAATTTTTATATGGTCTTGCATCTAAAATTTTTTTATATACACTTGAATCTCCATCAGCAATTAGTTTTTGATATCTAATACCATAAATCTGTTCACTCTTTTAAACCCTTCAACAATTATAGCAGCCTCCATTCCTGATGACCCAATTTTATCTGGCCAATTTTTAGTACAACGATGTTCTTTAACATTTATTCCACGAAGACCAGAACGTACACAAATTGAACAGTATTTATTTTTAACTCCTAAGAATAATATTTTTTTTGTTCTGTAGCCAATTATAGCAGCCTATAAAAAAAAACGGATTTTATGATGTATGATAGATTTTATTTTTTATGTATATGTATTGTGTATGAAAAAAAAATGTTTGGAGGGAAATATTGTACTTTTTTTTCAATATAAGATTGTGAGAACTTGAATTTTATTTTGGCTTATTCACATAGGTATTCTACATGTAAGAAAATATTGGAAAAATTCTCTACCGAAAACATAATTAATAATACTATATACTTACAGCGCCTGATAACGAATTATATGTTGTCCTGTAAGGTCGCTTACACCAAGAACCGTCTGCAACTACTGAAATAAGTGGAGTTCCATCAGTATCTATATCTCCGGCAGATATAGCCAATTCAGCTTCTTCTTTTGCAGCTGCTTCCATTTCTTTCATAGCCAATTCTTCGAATGATTTGCAGATAATATCATGTGATTTGTTATATAGAAATTGACCTAAAGGAGGTATTTCTAAAGAAGCTGTCATGGATTGCAGTTGACTAAATCCTCCACCAATATTCATAATACCCGCTACAGCAGCAATATTTATATCAGTCATATTAGCTTTCGGATTTTCTGAATCAATAGTATAAGTTTTGTGACAAAATTGACAATTGAATGTAAATGATGATTTTAAGTCAATTTTTTTTTCACTAATACAAACCATATCTTTAAATGAACAACCGTAAGGGTAGTGGTTATCTTTTTCTTTAATTTGTGTACATATATAAACTAAATCTAATACTCTTCTTCCGACTATATTATGTTGTACTACATTATTTTTAATTGGCGAAATACTTATATCTAATTTATGTGTCTCAATGTTAGAATATAATATTTCAGTCTCTGTAATATTTTGGTTTGAAGTATTTAAAGATTGAGCTAAATCTGTATTGTCTTGGGTTATTGGAAAAGTAATTTTTACTCGTTTTGCGATCGGAGACATAGATACGGAATCATTTGTAATATTTTCTACAGGCGGGGTTGAAGGTGTTGAAATTTGAATATTTGAAGAGGATTGATCATTAGGAGTTCTATATATACAAATTAAAAAAAAAGGAAAATTAAGTGGGAATGTCGATTGTGGACGTTCCTCCTTCGTCCCTTCGGTTCTCGGAGAAATTAGTGGTTTATTATAATTAAGATTTGAATGCAATAATATTGCATTAGAAAATACGATTCTGAGCGAAACTCAATATATTACAATACACTATACTAATAATTCATTCCAATATTTTACCTCACTTGTATACTACCTATGTTAATACTCAAAAAAAAAATTCAAGTCCCTACGATCAAAATTGAATTAATTATTACGAAATTTTAAAATTTTAAATAACAGTAATTGTATTTTTGCTGATTTTCCGTCATTTTTTGATAGTTTTTCTTCATTTTCGTCGATTTTCAAAATATTTTGTAAAAAGATTAAGTAGTATATGATTAGACTACAACAAATTTTTCAAAGCAATAAACCAAAAATTGCCTGAAATATTAAACATTTTCGGAAAAAAGTTCAAAGTTCTATACTTGGCCAAATAATCAACTAATCAATTCCAAAATTGTTTCTATAATCTAGAACACTTATGTTGGCACTTAAAAAAAAATTCAAGTCCCTAAGACCAAAACCCAATTAGTTATCTCAAAATTAAAAAATTAAAAATAATGAAACCGTTATTTTGCCGATTTTCGGGAATGTTAACTTTAAAAGCTTATAAAAAAAAATTGTCAGTCACGATTTTCAAAATATTTTATAAAACGATTAAGCAATATATGATTAGACTTTGATAAAATTTTTAAAGCGATAAACCAAAAATTGTCGGAAATATTAAACATTTTTGAAAAAAAGTTCAAAGTTCCATACTGGGCCAAATAATCGACCAATTTTCGTTCCAAAATTGTACCACACTTGTATATTATCTATGTTGATACTCTAAAAAATTTTCAAGTCCCTACAATCAAAACTCAATTAGTTAACACGAAATTAAAAAATTTAAAATAACGGAAACCGTAATTTGCCGATTTTTCATCATTTTTTTGTAGTTTTTTCCCTCCCACGGAAAAACTTTTAAGAAATTCAAAAAATGAGCTAAATAAAGTACCAACTAAACGCGATTTGCAACCGAAAGCATACCCTACTTGTGGTAATCGGACCATTATTTCTACCCGAAAAAGTGTTTTCATACATCATAAAAAAAAAAAAACATCTTTGTAAAACCAATACATTCTTTGCTTCGCTCAGAATCTAATATATATCTAATTGGTAATTATAGAGTATTGAATGAGCCAAAACAAACGACTGATTTTTGCCAAAATTTGAGATATATTACAATATATGTGCTATACCCGAAAAATATAAATAACTTGATATACAGTAAATATAAATTAGTTTACACTATATTTTGAATAGATTAATTGTATGTAAAAAGAAAATAATGGAAGAAATTAAGAAATTTAATAGATTTCGTGACGACGGACATCGAAATTTATTGTTTATTCGCATATACCTATACGTATTATTTAATATCTTGGTAATTTATATGGCTAATTATATGGCTACAATCAAAAAATTCGACAAAAAACAGTCGTCTGCTGTTCAGACCCAATAAATAAGTTACATTTGCGCTTATAAATTTACCTTATCCATCGACTTTTGCACAAATCGTTTGTTACTCTACGGTTACATTTTTTCTTTTTTGACAAAAATCCCCCTTTTTTTTACATACTGGTGCAGTAGTTTTATTTTCCATTTTGAAATAATACGAGTAATACTGTTGTAAATGTTTTGCGCTCAAAATTCAGAACGTAAATGAATTCATATAGACTCGTATAGTTTATAATATGCATGAAAATAACAATACAGGCGTTTTATACGCTTTATATTTTCACATAATATTATGATGATATTATTGTTCATTTCATACAATAATAAATATGAAAAAAGTATTACAATATAAATATACCTATAAGTTACAGGCTATAACCATTGATTACTTATTATTATTATTGATATACTTATTTATATTCTATATACTATTTATTACTATTTATCAATACTATAGTATTTATAATCAATGCTAAAAACCTATAACAATAATCTAGTTATAATTTTTAAAAATAATATACCTAACGCAATAATATTATTATGTCAACAGTTAAAATAATTATACTATACTATTTGTACATATATATATAATATAGATAATATATATACATAATATATTATGGCTAGGCTGGAATAGCCCAACATCCGATGGTCACCGGTCGGCTGTCAATCGTGATCGATGGGTTACTATGGGTCTATGGAAAGTATAGAGTAGGATGTTAGTTATTGTAACGGCCGATCGATGCGTACACGGCGCCACATGTCGGTCAAAAAATTATATAATTTTATATTAAATATTTAGTAAACATGTTTTTGAATTTCCATGATTATGGTTTTCTGAGTAAGCTTAGACAAATAATACTCCAGACCAAAATTAAAGACAAGAAGTTAATCTGTGTTTTTATCAGATGAATTTTAATTTCATCAATAATACAACCTTTTAAAGCTGTTTAAAAATCAATAAATATTATATTTTTAATCGTTTATTTTTAGCATATAAAATAAATATTTTTAAAAATAATCTGATACAAACATAGACAACGAAATAACAAATTCAGAACTGCTTTTAAAATTAATATAGGACTATTATAACTATGTAAATTTATGGAAATTCAAAGACCATTTCAATGTTTAAAAAAATACAATAACGAAGACCCTTAAGTTATTCAGTATTTACTTTTGGTGGAATCCCCAAATGGGGTATGTTTTCTGTAGGGAATTTTATCAAATTTTATTCTTATAATTAGTATTTTATATGGTAATTTCTTGAAACTCAATATTTTTCTAATAGAACAGGAATAACCACTAAAAACGACAAAAACATCAAAATTTCCTTATTGAAAAGGGTGTATTTTAATAAATATTTTTAAACGTATCTTTTTCAATAAAAATCATTATTTATGTAAGAATTAAAAAATAATAGTTTGAAATTGTGAATATTCTATGATCTATTATTATGATTTGCCAGCCACCACAAACTAATTATTCTTTTCAAACGTGATTTAAAAATTGTGAACATTATAGACTATAGATGTTTAAATATTTTATGTTTAGTGTTAATTATCAATGATAGGTAATGACTTAAGTGTTAACATTATTCGTGACGATCTCATCGGAAACCCACATTGAAATTTTCGAAATTTTAAAAATCCTGATCGTGAAAATTAAAAGTATAATATAACTTGAATCATAATTAATTTTGTATTCCTCATTGCCAGAACAAAAGTACGCATGTCAAAATATATAATAATCTACA
>JABCUB010000275.1:0-10490 GCA_013282895.1 Eriosoma lanigerum | reverse complement strand
TTTATATGAGATTTTATTATATGTATGCGAAAGGAAAAGTGTAGGCTTAGTAAAGAAAAAGTATAGGTCGCAGGATATTTAAGAAGTGATAATTTTATTTTGAGATAAAGTGATTTATATGATATTTTATTATATGTATTATGCGAAAGGAAAAGTGTAAGCTATAGTAAATAAAAAAGTATAGGTCGCAGAGTATTTAAAAAAGTTATAATTTTTTTTTATTAAAATAATTGATATGAAATTTTAAAAGTTATTTTTTACGATCCGGTACTATTTTAATATTACCGTGGAACGAATAATTTTTATCAAATGAAAAAAAGTTAGAAAAATAGTAAGTTGTTTGAAACAAAAAAAAAAAAAGAGAATTTATTAAGGGTATTATGAGATAGTGATTCATATAATATTTTATAATATAAATAGTATTGTAAGGATACAATAATTTGTAAGAAAAGAGTTAGAACGTAATAGTAAAATATTAGTGCAGAAGATAAATCGCATGATAATTATGAAAACGTAATATTATAAGATATAGATATATTTGTGGGATATTAATATTATATGGGATTTTATTTGATTTTGGTTTAAAATACTAAATTAAAATTTTATTTTAATTTATTTAACAATTGACAATTGAAAATTAATTTAAGTTTAAGTAGAATAATTATAGACACATTATATACTCAGAAGTTTTTACCAAACGAAAGATTTAATTTAATGTTATCATTATTTTATTTTTAAGTAGACATTATTAAGGTGGTAATTTATATTTTATTTTATGGTATAATTGTAGAATGGAATGTGGTTTTTGAAGGAGAAAAACAAAAAAATAATAATAAGTTTAAATTCGGAAAATATCAAATTAATAGCACCAACGTTTGAATGGTTTACAGCCAGTAAGGACGAATTAATACAATTAATTAACGGGTTAACGATAGACCAAATTCAGATTTTATTTAACGCGAGTAATAAAATACAATTAAACTCTTTTAACGGAAACATATGTTCATTAGAAAATAATAACATCGAATTTTTAGACGATACTTTATCCCAAGAGGAATTTGATATATTTATTAACGGAAACTTAAGAAAACTACCATATATTAAAAAAGAACGATTACAGACTATTTTACATCAACTATTTGGCATAATTAC
The DNA here is from genome assembly GCA_013282895.1 of Eriosoma lanigerum. Lineage (NCBI taxonomy): Eukaryota > Metazoa > Arthropoda > Insecta > Hemiptera > Aphididae > Eriosoma > Eriosoma lanigerum. Next base: position 9,338 of record JABCUB010000275.1, on the reverse strand, counting down.
GATAAACTATAACCAAGAAACTTTAAGAAATAAGGCGAGAGAGATTATATTAGAAAATAGAATAAAAAATAAACACATAACATCGGAAAATAATAAAACATTACAATTATATCCGACCGACTTTAACTTAACAGAAAAGAGACAGGAAACTAAATTTAACGAAATCAGAGACCAAAATATAGGATACTTTTCAGATACGTCCGATATTTCCTTAGACTACTCGGAAATATCTAACTTTGAAAACTGTGAATTAAATAAAAACAATATTGTATTAGAGAACATTACAGATAACAATAATCTAAATAATAACGGCCCAATAACAAATAAAATTATTAAGTTTAAAAATCAAAAAATAGAAAAGGAACAAAAAATGGCATTTAAATCAATGTTACATCAACCCCAACCATTTTCCGGCAAAATAGGAGAAGACGTAGACATTTTCTTAGATAATTTCGAATTATCAGCAGTAATTAATGATTGGGGACACGCGGAAAAAATTATATTATTACCATTATACTTAAAAGAAACAGCGGGAAAATTTTTCAAATTAATAAAAACAAAAAATGTAAATATAACATGGGACGAAGCAAAGATGCAAATAAAAGATAAATTCACTATTGTAGGAAATAAAAGATTATTAAAAATGCAGTTGGAACAAAGAAAGTTAGAAAAAGGGGAAAGCTTAAACGAGTTTGTAATAAATATAACGGAATTATGTACCAAAGTGGACCCAGATATGAAAGAAGAAGATATATGTGAAAAAATTTTAGGGGGACTAACGGAGGAAATATACGATAAAATAGAAATGTTAGATAACTCAAGTATAAATAAAATAACGGATAATTTGATAAGATACGAAATGGCTAAAATGATTAAAACAAAAGAACAAAAATCAAACACCGAGGTAGAACAATTAACTAAAGAAGTAGAAATTCTTAAAACTCACATACAACAATTAACTATAAATAATAACAGACAAAAAAATAATACAAACGAATTTCAATACGCTAAAAATAATACATTTTATAAGAATCCATATAACACACGTCCAAATTATAATAACTATAGAGCGTATAATACAAATTATCAATCTCCCAAATTTCAGAATAATTATAACCAACAAAATTTAATAAGAAATCAAACCCAATTTTCTCAAATTCGGATGCCATTAAACCAACAATATAATACTAACACAAATTTTCAAAACCCAAATATGATACATAATCCGGTATGTTTTCAGTGTGGGAATTCGGGCCACTTAAAAAGAGATTGTAATATTCAAAAAAACTAAATTCCCTGCAACGACCTGGTGTTGCGAGAGGAAGATCAACAAATCCCAGTGACCCAATTAATAACGATATAAGGAGTAATTTATTGTATAGTTATTATGGAGTATCTACACATAAAAAACATAAAAAAATTGAAATATTAGGAAAAGTTAATAATCAATCTAAACTATTATTATTAGACACGGGGGCGAGTTGTACACTTATAAATAAAGATTTGATTCAAATGGATAATATAGAAATTAAAAAAGATATATATTTAAAAACTGCTAATAACTCGGAGTTAGACATTCTGGGTTCCATTATAATTGAAATAAAAATAAACACACTAGTAGTAAATCAGGAGGCTATTGTAATAGATAATCTATGCGTACCAATATTACTAGGTTTAGATTTTATGGATAAAACACAAACTATTTTGAATTTGAAAAATAATACTATAATACTCAGTTATAACAAAGAAAGTATTATTTTACCATTAGAATATGAGAATATAAAAACCGATTTCAATAGGAAATGTATTATTGACGAAATTCCAGAATTAACCGAGTATAAAAAATTTGTATTACAAAATTCCGAGAGACACCAGTGGGAATGCAAATACGAAGAAATTATAGGTAATTTACTCGAAAATTCGTGTGAAGCAATCGCACACAGTGTTAGTCAATGCTTAAATATGAGTAAAGGCATTGCATTACAGTTTCGCTTAAAATTCCGCAATGTAGACATTTTAAAAGCACAAAAAAAAGGGGTTAGAGATATTGCTACTTTAAATATAAACAACCAATGGATCATATATCTAATTACTAAACGATTTTATTATGAGAAACCAACACGGGAAGACGTATTTGAAACGTTGCAAAATTTAAAAACATTTTGTTTGATACATCAAATAAAAACATTAGCTCTACCAAGGTTAAGTTCAGGGTTAGATAAACAAGAATGGCATATTATTTCACAAATGATTAAATTTATATTTCAACAAACAAACATAAAAATCACAATTTGTATATGGAATGAAAAGTTAGCAGATAATGTAAAAATAATTTCAAATAATAACGATTCGTCAGGCAATGAAAATTCGAATTATTTTTTAAATAATATAAACTGTACGCAGATAGAATACATTTTGTCACAAGTTTCACGTTTTACGAGTATTGAACAGACACCGGGAGACGGCGACTGTGGGGCACATGCATTACGTATTTGTTTACGGCAGGAGGGTATCAATATGTCCACTAAAGAGATCTTAAGTTTGATAAAAATACCAAACATAAAATCTGGATATCATATGACAGATGAGGATCTCGCCTTTTTATCAGACTTATTTGATAAAAATTTAATGGTATTAGCAAAAAATAACAAATTAAATAGTGCTATTATTTATTGGAAAAAAAATCGACCGATGATAGGAGTAATACACGATAATAACCACGGGACTCCAGCGATAATAGACCATAATATAGATCCGGTAATATTACATAATACATATATTTACACCAATACACCAGACATAAATATTATTCGTAAAAATATAGATCAATATTGTAATAAATTCCCTGATCGTTCGTCAGGGTCCCCTCACCATAATGAACCAAATAATAACACCGAACAGTTTAATTATGAATTTAATATTTTGAATGATATGATAAACAGAAAAAATAATATTATAATAAAAACAACACCCGGATGTTATCCCCAAACTTATCAAAATTACGAACACGCGAACGTATTGACATCCGAGTCAGCATTAAAAAAAAACGAACATTTAAAATACCCAGACTACACGGAAAGAAAGGACATAATATATAATCGCGAGACGTGTAAACCGTACAGTAAAGAATACAGTAATAAAATTATCATTGAAAACGAATTGAAATTGTCGAGTAAACATAATCAACAATATTCTCAACAAGATAACCTACTGAAACAAATTCACGTTAAAAACAGTAGCCAATTAAGTAACGATAAAAATGACACCGATTCACAATTGACAAACATAAAAAATTGTGACAACATAATAAACACAATAGATTCTTTTGATACCACGACAATAAATAAATCAGAACCAACAGAAAACATAATTAATTCTTATAATAATGACAATTTATTAAATATACACGACTCATTACCAATTAAAACGGAAAAACTCGAATTCGATATTAACCCAGAATTAAATGAATGGGAAAAAACTAAATTAAAAATTATATTAAACAAATACAGTGATTGTTTCGCTAAAAATTCTATGGACTTAGGAGCAATTGACGTAGGTGACATCCCTATACCAACTGTAACTACAGACCCGATTAGCTTACCACCATATAGACTAGCAATATCGGAACAAGAGGAACTACGACGACAGGTTAATGAGTTATTAAACGCTGGACTAATTGTTCATTCTAATTCATCTTATGCGAGCCCAGCATTTTTAGTAAATAAGGCAGATGGGACAAAACGCTTAGTCATTGATTATAGACAGTTAAATAAACAAGTACCACATCAAAATTTTCCTATAACACACATACAAACCATATTTGATTGTTTAGAAGGAGCAAAATATTTTAATATTATGGATATGCAACAGGGATTTTTGAATATTTTGTTAGGCGTTACAGACAGATATAAATTAGCTTTTATAACACCATTCGGACTATATGAATGGACTAGATTTCCATTTGGTTATAAGAATTCACCCAGACAATTTTCTAAAGCAGTATCAAAAGCACTTTCGGGATTACTATATTTAGGAACTATTAATTATGTTGACGATATTATAAATTACGCAAAAACATTTGATGAACTATTAATAGTACTTGAGAAATTATTACAACGGATAAGAATAACGGGATTTAAACTAAAATATACAAAGTGTAAATTTGGATATTTTGAACTCAAAATTCTAGGACAAATAGTTAACCAAAACGGAATTAAGCCAAACCACGAAGGTTTAGCAGCAATTAAAGATTTTCCTACTCCAAAAACAATAAAACAAACACGTAGCTTTTTAGGTCTATGTAATTTTTTTAGAAAGTTCATTCCACGTTTTGCCGAAATAGTGTCACCAATAACAGATTTGACTCGAGGACATTTCCCAACAAAGAATGCACTAGTAAAATGGACAAAAGTACATCAAGAAACGTTTGAAAAACTTAAAGAACTATTAGTACATCCGCCATTGTTAAAACATTTTAACCCAAAGTTACCTATTATAATCTGGACAGATGCTAGTAAAATAGGGCTAGCAGGCACTCTCCTCCAAAGAGACGAAATAGATAAACAATTACATCCGGTTTCATATATTTCCCGTCGTCTAAAAGACACAGAGAGCAGATATAGTGCTATCGAATTAGAATTATTAGCGATAGTGTATGCATTAGAAACCTTTCGACCTTATGTGTATGGAGTGAATATAGAAATATGGACAGATCATGCTCCCCTCAAATATTTAGATAACATTAAAAGTTTATCCGTAAAAATCCAAAGATTAAAGAGTAAATTAATTGACTTCGATTTCTTAATAAAATATCGCAAAGGGAAACTTAACCAAGTATGTGACGCAATGTCTAGAAACCCCGTATTTGACCCACCTACTACCGAACAAGAAATACAAAATGATAACGAGTTGGCGATTTGTCATATTAAAACAATAAATATACAGATAGAGCAACATAATGATCCTATTTACAATAAAATAATACTAGCATTAGAAAATCCCAACTTATCAGATCACGTATGGATTAGAAAAGCAAAAAACTATTTTTTAACAGAAGATAAAATTTTAATGTATAAACATAAAACAAACGATAGAATTATAAATTTATTGGCACTACCAGAAAGTCAAATTAATTATATTTTAAATAATTTCCATGACCATCCGTTTTCAGCACACTTAGGTATCGATAAAACATACAAGAAAATTATAGAAAGATATTTTTGGCCCACCATGTATAAGGATATTCGCGCATATGTAACATCATGTTTAAGTTGCCAAAAAAGAAAATCGGACAAAACTCCTACTTTTGGACATATGTTAACATCACCAAAAATATCAGGTCGTCCATTCGAACGATTCACAATAGACTATATAGGTCCTATTAATCCACCAAGTAATGGATTTTCTTACATTCTAGTAGGGACGTGCGCGACCACAAAATACTCGATTGCAAAACCTTATAAACACGCCGATGCGAAATCTACAGTAGCATTTCTTATAGACATAATATCTCAATTCGGAGCAATAGGAGAAATACACTCCGATAGAGGTTTACACTTTACGAACAAATTAGTAAAAGATTTATTAAAATCACTAAATATTAAAAACACTATTGCAATAGCTTACCGTCCCCAAAGTCAAGGTCAAACAGAAAAGTTTAATGGAACATTAATTGATATGATAAGCCACTTTGTCCAAGAACAACCTAAAAAATGGTGCGAGTTCATAAAATATGTACTTTTTGGATACAATTCATCCATTCACGAATCTACAAATCATTCACCCTTCTTTTTATTACATGGGTACCACCCCAAGACAATTTTTGATTATAGCATTGTTGGAACAGATACCTCACCAGAGATACTAACTGAGTTAGAAAAGTTAAATGATATAAGGAAAGATTTACCCAGACTACTAGAAGAACAATTTTTTAAAAATAAAAGACATTATGACTTACATAAAACTAACGCAAAATTTGAAATCGGGGAAAAAGTGCTAGTTAAAAATGAAAATAAATCCTCGAAGTTTACATATAGATATTCAGGACCTTTTAAAATAATTGGACAAATATCAGAGGTAACATATGTAGTTGAAATAATTAAAAATGGACAATTAGTTAACGATTACAAACACGTGAGTCAGTTAAAAAAATTTAAAGAACGTAAAATTAATAATAATATTTCCACGTAATACGTGATATTGTAATAAGATAGTTTAATGAATTTAATTGTATATAATAAGTATATAATAAGAAATAAGGATATGGCATTACTAAAAAGCAACGGAAATGACATAAGGGGAAATACATTTTTTTTTTAGATTTAAGCACACATTAGTTCAAAGAAGGTGTCATATAATATTAGGACATTTTTTTTTTTAACATATCGCCAAATCGACACATTAATCATTAATTTTTTTTTTATAATATAATGTATGGTAGGAGGATAATAAAATAATATTTAAAGAATAAACAATAGGAGCTAATACTATTAGTCGGTCATTAGTGTTAAGAATAACAGTTAGTGAACATACAACTTTAACTATCAAAACAACCCATAAACCAAATAATTACTTCAAAGAAGATTAGAGGAATATATGTAAGTAAAAATTAATAAAGAGATAGACATAAAATCAAAAGATTCGATCACCGACAAACATTCGATAGGAATAATTTATATATTCGTAATAATTATTCTCATTACCATAATTAAATTACTAAAAATTTTAAGAAAAATGAACACAAAATACAAACAAGACACAACTAACAAACAAATTAAAGTTACATATAACATAGATAAAAACGAAATAGAGACAGGAGAAGAAACATAATATTATTTAAGCAAAAAAAAAAAAAAAAAAATATATATATATATTAATTTAACAAAATGTTCCATACATAATTCTGAGCATAAAAGCTAGGTATAAAATAAGGTGGGGTTATGATAGTCAGTAGACATTAACTAATGCTATAATGTAGATTATTATGTATTAGTTTTTTTTTTTTTTTATATATATATATATATATAATTAAACAAACATACAGATATTTATTTTATTTTTATTATTTTTATTTTTTATAAGTTTAGAAATTAAGTATAAAAATAAGTTTTAAAAAAAAAAAAAAAAACAAAAAAAAAAACCGTTGATTGTTTCCAAAAGGTGAGAACGTGTTCTCGATTGACGAGCTTGATTGTCTACTGATAAAAAAAAAAATATAATAAAAGTCGTCGGGTACAATGGATGCATTGAGAGAGCGTAGAGTCCCAGACGAAAGAAAAGATGTAAGAGGAAACAATAATAGTTACTATTGGACACCGAATACCACTCCCTTCTATGTGGTGCATCATATAGATAATTCGAATAAGAAAAACAAGAAAAGAAAGAAGAACTACGATCCATATTTCATAGCCAAAATGGAAGCTTGGAAAAAGGGAACAAATACGTTAATTTACCAAGAATTAATATCGGAACAAACACCGTTATGTACATCGGACGTGATAGCTCAACATTTTATTGACGAAAAAGGAAACTATTGGCTAATGGCTTTAAATCCAAATATATTAGATAATAGGGAACTTAATAATAGACTAAAATATAATTTCGAAATAAATAAAAAAAATAAACATTCAAAAGAGGAATTACTAAAAGCAGTGTGCGGATCGGAGTGCTTTTTATTTTTTAGCAATAAATTATGGGATTTAAACTTAGAACAGGAAGATAAAATACATAAACTATTGGAGGTTTTTATTTTTACAATGTCCTTCATTAACTTGGGAGACTTTTTGAATGACCCAATTTTTAGAATAAGTTTAGGTTTTGAGGATGCTGAAGTTAATAGGGAATTGGATAATCTATCAATAGACGCGTTAACAAATAAAAATTTATATTTTGATTTATTTAATAAAAACGATGACGAGTTACAACAAATTAAAACAAATTTTAACATTAATTATACAAAAAATGTACTGGAATATCTATGTATTTTTCATAACGATAATTGTATATACCGGGAAACTGAAAGTAAAGAATATTTAACAACTCTAATTTGTAAAAAAAGTAGTACATCAAAAAGAGTTAGAAGGAGCAGATATAATTAATAGAATACAAACTAAAGAATTTACATGTATGACAATGAAATTAAATAAAGAACAAAAAATTATCATAGTGTAGTAGGAAACGAGCACGATCATGCTTACATAATATACAATGGTCAAACACCCATAATCAGAACAACACAAATATTAGATGAAGCTATAGTAATATGGAAAAAATTTACAAAAAAAACTTTTAAAGAAAAATTAAAATCAAAAAATAGAAAAATTTTCTCAAAAATTATGAATTTTAAAATCCCAGGGTATTTCACAGAAGAGATAGATACAGAAATCGGTATGGAAATATAATAGTAGCAGACCATCATAATGATAATTAATAATTAACTAAGTAAACAAAAAAAAATATTTTTTTGAGGTTCGTTCTCGGGAATATATATATTGATATTGATAGATTATCTGATTTAAATAATATATATTTGGTTTGTTCCATAAGGAAAAATACCATATTTATAGTATTAACTAAAGTATAAGAGATAAAAAATTATAATATATAGCTTAAGTTTAAGAATCTATACAAAATTTAGAAATTAATAAATATTTGGTTTGTTCCATAAGGAAAAATACCTTATATAAAAAAAAAAAAAAAAAAAAAAAAAAAAATATATATATATATATTTTTAATTACAAAGTATAATTTGGGTTTAAAGCTATATAAAAATTAGAAATTAATAAATATTTGGTTTGTTCCACAAGGAAAAATACCATATTAATAATAAAATAAAATATCATGGTTTATCATGATTTATCATGGTTGTTACACTATAAGTCATAATAATAATGAGATATATGTCCATCCCAAAACACTTACAGATATAAGAGTACCGAAAGAGTCATAGGCCAACGACATTGAGTTCAGGGAGTATAAGTATAAAATTATAATAAATAAACAAAAACTTATATACTATTAAGTTACAGCACCAATTATAAGCGGCGATAGAATAACAGGGAGTTACAAGCATACAGAATGTCAAATTCAATCAACAATATAGACAACTAAATCCAAAATTCCAAGTATTGACAATATTAACAAGACCAACCTCAGTCAACACTCAATCAATTGCAACCACATTCAACATGGAAAATAGAACCAGATTTGAGACTCATTAGTCAAATATATATAACGAAAAATATTTTTAAATTGTTCAATTAAAAAATTTTTTTTTCTCGAATAGGGGGGTAATGTAACGGTCACGTTACATATATACATTTATACATATTATACATACA